>JAQYXR010001569.1:0-30120 GCA_030545055.2 Neoaliturus tenellus | reverse complement strand
ACTATTAATATGACAGTATTTGTAGTCAATGGTCACACCTCTGATTATATCATTGATTTTGTGGGTAAAATCAATGATTAATTTATATATCCTCTACGCATGTAAGAAATACACTACATTATTTGGTTTGAAATAAAATAGAGCTATGAAAATAAACCATTAGGCCTATTGGTTTATTGAGAAGATATATTAGATCATAGACTAAACAAAATGTTTTAAATTACCGTACTTCAAATGCTAAAACTTATAAGAGCTAAATTGCATATAGCATCGCAAGACTGGAATAAACACAGTTTTTGTTTTTATCCATAGAATTGGAACATGTATTGGAAAGCTAGATAAACACAAATTCATATAAGGTCAATGGAATCGGGAATTTAACTTATACATGTTTTAATCATTCAAGGACTATTAAAATATTTTATTTTACAGTAAAATTTTTTATTATCGTTGGTTGCCGTTGCCAATCTTAAACAGAACCGTAACAGTCTAATCTTCGGTAACCAAGTCTCTATTTTTCAATAAATTTTAGTAATAGCAAATTTTAACAAATCAAAGGATGAACCCTATTTTTAACTGTTTTGTATAAAAAGGTATGACAGAGTATACATATACTTTACATGATATTTTGGCCGATGCGAAATGAGTGTAGAAATAGTCATAGAAACAATCACGGCGATCTCTATTCTCTACTAGAAATGGCCTTGCACCAATACCAATACGATATACAGCCAATACTAAGTTATTTGACTTTGATATTTGGCTCTAATGCAACAAATTTTGTAAATTTAAAGCCAAACTAAGGTTAGGATCTTAAAATATACTGTTATAAAGGAGTAAAAAACGCAATTCTTTGTCTTTAACCCAACCGATTTTAAAATCAATATTTTTAGTAGGAAAAATCGATCTCCAAAAAATATTGTCTTGAAAAAATCGATGTCAAAAATTCGATGTATCGAATGGTAAAAATCGATTTTTCCGAAAAATCTATTTTATTTTGCCATCACTATGTAAGATACATGTCTAGTCATTAAGAGCTAGAGATCACTGTGCCGAAGCCTTCAAACAACTCAACATCTTAACTGTACCTAGCTTATATATCTACCAGGTAATCATGTATGTTAAGAAATCTAACCAACTCTCTTACAATCCTCCTCACAACTATAATACAAGACATAGACACAATAACTGGTTTATTGTGTCAAATTACAATTAACTGGCTGGGTAGCTGGGTGGTTATAGTGCTCGCCTTTGAATCCAAAGGTTGCCAGTTCGATCCTGAGAAAAGTTAGTAGCTTTTTAAAAAAGGTTTGATTCCGGACCCAGTTGCCATTTGTCATTGGGCTATTAATTCATGATGCTTTCTAACAACTGGTCGATGCTAGATAGTAACAAGACTGGGGTTTGGACCGTTCCCCATCAAAAAAACGTTATAAAAAATGTCACTGGCGTAGATACACCCAAAATAAAAATAGAACTGCCATTTTTCACAACCTGTTACTGTTTGAGAGCAAACCAAACTTTATAGGACCAAAACTTTTTCAAAAACTTCCAGCCAACATTAAAGACATCACAGACCTTTCAAAATTTAAATCCAAACTCAAACAATATCTCACATCAAAATGTTTTTACTCCATTGAGAAATACTTGGAGAATACCTAGTCTAACCTAACCTAGTCTTAAGTAAACCTATTCCTATCCCTTGGCTGTTGCTGAAGAGGATTTTGACTGGTTCCATACCTAACATTGGGTCAACGGGACGACACCAGAGGTAAAGGTAAAGGTAAAGCACTATGTCGATGGCATATAAATGAAATAAACATAAGCAGCATGTGGGGGTGCAAGGGGAGCGCAGTTGCCCCCTAATAATAAAAAAAAATATTAATTAAAACCCAATTCGGGTGCAGTTTAATAACTGGCCTATGATACTATCGAATCAATGAAAATATCTGATCAATTGCTCAAAAACTCTTATCAGTCTGCAATCCTCGAGCGCTTCAAAACACGATAAATAAACTTAACAAAGCTGAGGTGATGTAGGTTTTGAGCTTAGTATTAATTTCTCTAGAGGAAACTTATCCGTTTAAACTTAGATAAATCAAGGAATGAATGAAATAACTAGCCTATACAGATAGTCTACAAAAATATATATATACCATTTTATGAACCAAAAAGTTGGTGCAAGTCAAGAACATAGGCTAAATGAAATTTTCCACTCTCAGTGATATGTGGTGAGTAATTTATACTCATAGATTAGAATGTTATATAAGTACTAAACTAAACTTGGCCTATCATTAATAAACTAAAGTCCAGTGTAAGATGCTCTAGAGGGTGATTGATTATTTTTTTGGATAAACGGCATGACTCCTTGTAGCCTATTGGATGGTACAGTTCCTACTTTATAATGGGCCTTGCTAAATTTAGTCCTGGGTCCCTAATGCTGTTATTACAATCGTTGACAATAGGCTATATATTAAGCACTATGTCGATGGCATATAAATAAAAATAAAAATAGACGGCATGTGGGTGTGCTAAGGGAGCGCAGTCGCCCCCTAATGATTAAAAAATTATTAATTAATTAATTAAAACCCAATTTGGGTGCAGTTTTATAACTGGGCTATGATACTATCAAATGAATAGTATCACTCCCTACAAGCCCCCAGTAAGTTATATTCCAGTAGGCCTAATATAATTGATTGTTATCCTATAATATACTAATCTTTGAGTAGTGAAAGTAAATGGCTGTTATTGTGGTTAAATTCAGCTTTAAAAGTGTACTGTTACTATGTTGCAGAGGAAGTAAGAATTTGATTTTTCAAAAATGAAAATGATCACTATAGTAAGGAAAAACTTCAGTGAAAAATGCTTGATTCTACATCATCATACTGTAAAATATTACCATAATAGAACAGCAGTGTATGGTCATAGACCAAAGGATTCAACATTCTTTAAATGTAAGTAGCAGATCTTTATAGCTATTTGCATAATGATTTCATTATTAGCTTTTAAAATACTGTAAATACTATACATAATACTGTACTATAATGAAATCTACAAAGGAAGAAATTTATTTTTAAATTTCATCAGTGATGGCTCTCACACAAGGATTCCTGGATACTGCCACCTAAAAATTATTGAAACATTAGCCTTTAAAAATTCAGCAAAACCAATTAAAATTTCAAAATTTTGTTTAACTTGCTGAATTATTCTGGAAAGCAAAAACATCAGTTAAATGAACCAATGGTCTTTCACAAATACTTTAAGTTTTTAAAAAGATTAAAAAATGTTTAAAATGTACTGTTTAAAAGGACGACACCTCCGTTTTAACCGGCCATAAGGTTCTTGGGAAACTGGAAGAAGAAACTTTCATTAATCTCAATAGACTTTCTCAGTATTTTCCAGTATTAATCTTCAAATAAACCCTCAGAAAACTCAGTACATCCACTTCATGACAAACCAGAAAAAGGATAGATTAGTTTGGACAGGAGAAACTCTCCCCTCAAAAAAATGACACTGTAGTTCTAAATGACACTGTAATTAATTGATGACTCCCCACATGTCGACTATCTGGGAGTGAGATTGGACGGTGGGCTCAGTTGGGATGACCATATTGACAAATTTACCAAACAGATCTCTTAAAACATTTTTGTGCTAAAAAATATAAGTGATGTGCCTACATTTTTTATGCATTTTCTTTGGACTCGGTCTGCCAAAAGATCTTGGAGGAAGAGGGCAACTGGGATTGTTTATCACAGTTCGTTCGGGGCGTCCTCCTGGAAAAAAAAAACCCATCTGGACCGCGAAATGGCCCAGATCCCTTGATCGAGTGGCGACAGGCGTAAACCAGATTTAGGCCTAGCCTGACGTAATGTGAAAACAATTCCAAGTTAGAATCCTAAAGAGTAGAGGAGGTTTTTTAGTGGGTAAACCCGATTTTAGGGGAGCCCCACACTACAGGCTGGCCACCTGTGTGTGTACGGTAATGCATTTTTCCCGCCTCTTCAAAAAAAAAAAAAAAAAAAAAAAAAAAAACAGATCATTTTATTGAAATCAAACTACATAACTTTCTTTGTATTTGCAGTGAACTCAGATGTAATTGAAAGTCGACTGAGGGAGCCTCAGCTTTTTCAGCTAATCACGGCCTACAGGGAACACGGGCACAAGCAAGCAAATATCAATCCTGTTGATTTTTCAATGAAAAAGCGGTAAATTAACTATTTTAAGCTT
Source organism: Neoaliturus tenellus (assembly GCA_030545055.2). NCBI lineage: Eukaryota > Metazoa > Arthropoda > Insecta > Hemiptera > Cicadellidae > Neoaliturus > Neoaliturus tenellus. The sequence goes on along the minus strand of JAQYXR010001569.1, from coordinate 25,893 downwards.
CAGAAATAGCTTAGTTGATTAAATGGTTTTTAATATTTCTCCTCTTAGTTGGTAAGGCATAATTTTTTTTGGTGTAGTTTTAAAAAGAGCTGATCACAATTATTTACGAATAGTTTTATTTCCATGCTATTTCAGAAGTACTCAACGTTACCTGGTTCATATGCGTACTTTGGTTGACACTGTATAAGAATAAACACAAAATTCACATCATTTTACTATAAGTTTTTGTTTATTGGTTAACTATTCATTTCAGTCGGTGATTGCATGAGGCAGCAAAAAAATTATTTCATATTTTAGTGTAGCGGAGAATAGTTATGACCTAAAATTCGATTCATTTGTAAAACATGACTCCAGAAGAAAAGCCCCATTTTTGGCCCTTGGTACGAATTATGCCAAATTGTGGTTGATACAATGAAGATTTATTTCAACCATAGTGGATGATTCCGAAGGATTGGAAATCCTGAGGTTATGTAGGAATTCCAGAATTGTCTGATGGTTCCGCTGGCCACTGGAAAGGATCTCTTGCTTTACCCATGCAAAGCCAGAGGACTTTGACATTTTCTTGCTCAATTTTCTCTATATTTCATGAGCTATGGGTAAGCCATAATAAAACCAAAAAGGACCAAAAATAATAAAATAGACTTATAGAAGTTATAAAAAGAAATGACGATTTTGCTCAAATTTAGATATTTTCTCTATTTGATTAAATTCATGTAAGCTGTCCATGATAATTTAGATAGAAATCAAATTAGCACAGCAAATAGCATGTTGCTGATATATTGATTTTGAGTTCCAAGACTTGATAATTAAAAATGCACTGGTCTGATTATGTTGTCACACAAGTGTTTAATTTTATGTTTTATTTGTTAATAATAATAGAAGCTAATTCCGAATGGTTTAGGATAGTTCCTGAACTAGATCCTGTGAGATACGGATTGACAGATGACAGGACATATCGCTTTTCTGGTTTGCTGACTTCCTGTAAAAGTGAAGGTACCTTGACTGAAGCTGTAGAATTTCTTAATAGAACATATTGTGGGAAAATTGGTGCCGAGTTCTCCTATCTACATGTGTGTAAGCAAGTACCATTGTTCTTCATAATTAATAATAGTTACCGGTATGCATGTCAGTGGTGTTATTTATAAGTTTTAATAGATTGTTACAAACATGAACACTCATACACTCTTAGTTTTTTCTGTGCACTGGTTAGTAGCAGACATGGTAGTTTCTCGGAACATATTATTCTTAAACTAGGACATTTCACTAAATTTTGTTTTATGTATGTATTTGTGACCAATAAGAAAGTTTTTGGTTTATGCTTTTACATTTTAGTCTTGTGATTGCTTGCTACTTCAGTCTTTCAAACTTAAACTTTTAGTTGTCTAATTTTATAAAGGTTTATTGAGAACAAATATATTTTTTATTAAACATGTGTTCATCATGTGAACAGGTTAATCATCAAGATATTGTAAATGTAAATTTATCCAAGTTACTAATACATAAATGGGTGTATAGTAATAATTGGTTTGTCTCTGATGTAACCAATCTTAGCCCGATGACTAAACACATCATTAGCCAGAGTTACTGGGTTAACATGGGCAGATTTACAGGGGTGCGCCTCCATTTTCTGCACCTTCTAAGAATTTGTTAATGCACCCCAAAAATCTGGTATGATATTTTTAACAATTGAATTGTAATGAGCTAATAAAAGGTGTGAACAAAAAATAAAAGTTAATTTTAAAGCTAGGTTTACACGTGAGAGTTTTTTTGCTCTCGGACAGTTTTTGCGAGTGATACACACTGTGTAAACGGTGCTGAGAGTTAGCTCGCCGACACTATTTGAGAGTAACTAATTCTCTCCGAGAGCTGGATCTTGCGAGTTTAGGCATGCCGTGTAAATAAAAAATTTGCCTGTAGTGTAAACACTTCTGCGAGAAATGGCTGAGAGTACCAATCTCTCCGAGTTTTTCACTCTCAAGAGTTAGTTAATTACTCTCATAAAAATCTCAAACAGTTTTTAGTTACTCGCAGAAAACTGTCTGGGATTAACTATCTTGGAAAATTCGCTTGTTGTGTAAACACCTCTGTGAGAGTAAAACTCTCTGAGAGTGTAAAACTCTCACGTGTAAACCTAGCTGAAGATTAAAGAAATAGGTAACCTTTTGAGGCCTAAAACCAACTATTTTACCGGGGTGTTGGTGTTTGATTTTATTATTGAAATTTCTCATTTCCCTTCCGGAGACCTAACACCTCTAGAAATTAAAACCTAAATCCGTCAATGATATTTAAAATTTATATTGTTTTTTGTACGCTTAATATTTTTTTCAATCAATTTTGTCAATGAAACACGGTTTCCACTCATTCAACATTGTCCCGCACTTAAAGTAATTGAATGAAGGGGACCATTAGGTAATAAAAGTCACAAATTTCTACGATTGATAAAAAGAAAATAAAAAAAGGAAAACCAATGCTGTGGATACACTTAAAATTTGGTCTAATACAGTTTGCTGCACAAGTTATGCATATGCACCATATTTCATGGTTTTAGGACGAAGAAGAAAGAGAGTGGTTTGCTTCACGCCTAGAGCAACTGATGAGTGAGCCAGTAGACAAACATTTTGAAAAGAAAGTAGCCTTGGAGATGCTCAAATGTCAGGCTTTTGACCATTTCATGGCTAAGAAATATGTTTCGCTCAAACGTTATGGTGCTGAGGGTGCTGAGTCCATGATGGCTTTCTTTCTGCAATTCCTCAAGAGTTGTGTTCAAGGTGAGGAAAGTAATAAATATTCTCATTTAAAGTATGCTGAAACTATTTTCAAAAAACCTTCCAGGAAGAGGTCATTCTTTATTTTTTCTAAGGCAATAAAAATATATGTACAAATCTAAATATTGTCGTGTTCTCTTTAACTAGCTGGGTGGTTAAAGAGCTTATTTTTGAGTCAGGAGGTTGCCGGTTTGATCCTGAGAATAGTTAGAGGCTTTTTATGGTGGAAAACTGGGTGCAGCTGCCTTTGTTCATTAGGCTATTAGTAGACTCCCTCTTAAACGGCCACCTTTTAACCGGTCTCCGCTTTAACCGGCCTACCTCGTCACTAAACTAACTTCCTTTTAACTAGCAATTTTTTAAGATAACATTGTTTTAACCGGTCTTGCTCTGCCGGAAATGTTGATTTTATATCCATCAGTCACATCAGTTTCACTTCATATTACAGTTAGTTCCAGAGAACAATTTAAGTGAACTTCCTTGAACGGAAGTGAACGCCACTGGAAGTGAATACATTTGTTTACCTTCATTGCAGTAGATCATAATACCAATTTTGTCAGTTTAGTCTCATCAGTCTGCGTTTAGATATGACGTTAAACCAGAAAAATAAGTTTATTATGTCAGTAGGTAGCTATAATTTTCCTCCACTAAATTATTTAGTTATTTTTTTATATTTTTCATTCTTGGAGAACTATAATTCAATGGTGTTAAAGTTTCAAAGGTTTAACAGGCCAATTTGTTTTCCTGCCACTGTTTGGTCGCAAAGTGCAGGGCCGCCCCGAGGGCGGGGCGACCGGGGCAGTTGCCCCGGGCGCCGCAGCCAAGGGGGCGCCGCGGCCGAGAGGAAATCCCCGTTTTTTAAAGACTCAAAGACTTGACAAAAATTGTAAAAACTGCACCAATAAATATTTTTGTTACAAATAGAAATAGTTTAATAATAATTTTGTTGATTAAAACAATTTATTATAGTCGGGGAATGAGTAGTGACTAATTAATTATTCATTGTAACTTTAAACCTTTTTTACAAAGCAAGTGAAAGTGAATCATGATAGCATCGCTTTTGGCTGCATGTAAGCCTACTACTGGCAAGCTGATCGTACGCACTGCAAAAATGGATTGACCGCTCACTTGAGTCCGGCGGTCGCGCAGTTGTGAACTGCGCATACGCCCACCCCGTCACTCATTCATAACCTCAACCCCTCATGTAATTTGATGTGGTGTTGGTGTGTACATTCCCTCTTATTATTTTTGTTCTGTGTCTTACATTAACTAGCAGCATTACATTACATTACAAAACTATAGTAAGACGTACAAAAGTAGTCCGATGGAAATTTAACAGCTGTGTCCCCACTCCCCCACTCTTCGCCCTGCAATGTTATCATTTGTGGTTATGTTTATCATGTGTAATACCAGTGTTTCACAAAAAAAATTGGCAACAATGTATCGACTCTCATCGGACTATTTTCGTGAATCTATCTTCTTATTTCTATAAGGGTTTCGTCTGTTACGTGGTTACGTCCCTTTTTCTCTCGACCTACAGAACCGATTTGTAAGATTGAGGTGTCATTTTAAAGCTTAGGATATAGCGCAGTGACGAATCGTAATTAAAAAGGTCATATTGTTTCGGGCTTCGCCCCCCTCGCCTTTGATTTATTTATAGAGGGCGCTTTAAAATGTTAACCAACTTTTATTGCAAGTTCTTTAATGTGAATTGTAATTTAACAGCTGATTACCTTCAGATGAATTTTCAAAGCCAGATAGTAAACCAAAATAGATCTATGTCACTTCATAATCAACATTCACGTACTGTAGGTGAGTTTCACTCATACAGAATCATAAAATGCGCAATTTGCGCACGGGCCATCTCGTCCTACTATAACAGCATTGAAAAGTTAGCCATGCACCTAATTTTTTGCTTAGAATTGTAATTTAACATTACAGTTTACTAGATATGCCAATTGTTTAATTTAGGGGGCGCTGGTCAAAACCTTGCCCCGGGCGCCTATTGCCCTCGGGGCGGCCCTTGCAAAGTGGCCAGTCATGAGGGATTCTACTGTAATTAATAATCCTGAAAAATGATTTAACTAGCTGGTGATGATTTAATTCAAATACAAAGCTACGCCTCACTTGATCCATCACATTCACCCTTTTATCATATTTATCTTAAAATAAGCACCACAGAGTGTTTCGGTGTTATCAGTGAATTCCCATCCAAACTTAATCTCTAAAAATATTTATTCTGTATTGGAAACGGTAGACGAGGACTCTAGCAATGTACTGCAGCCTACTAAAGTGACTGAAAACAAGAAAAGCCCAAGTCAGCGGGAAGTGCCGAATAGGACTAGGCCTAATGCTGCAGAGAGATCCAAGACTTCAGATGACTGTCGTGATAAACGCAAAAAGAAGAGGCTGTTGTTGGTCGCGGATAGCCATGGAAAGGACTTAGTGCCGTTGCTGGAGAGGGAACTTGGAAATAATTATGAAGTGGGAGTTGTGAACAGCTCGGGCGGTACTTTCAATTATGTGGGTAAAAATCTGGACGAACTAACAACCAAATTTGACAAGGATGATCATGCAGTTTTCATCGCTGGTAGTAATGACTGTAGTGAGGTTAGTGATACAAATAGTTTTAAGACAGAGAGATTAGTTAATGTTAGCAATAGGACAAACCTACATGTTGTGAGTATACCCTTCAGGTATGATGTTCCAGAGTTTAATTTTAAAATACACTGTTTTAACGGGTCACTGATGAAAAAATTTTCTCATCTTAATTTAGAAAATTACATTGACCTGACAGATTTTCCTATTAATCATTATACATTTCATGGTCAACATTTCAATAAATCAGGGAAATGGGCTTTGGTTAAGGCAATTAAGCAAAGTGTTGACAAAGTTGAGTCTAAGCCTTGTGAAAATCAAACCATTGAATGTAAGCTGGTTAACAGCACTCCAGTTAGGGTAACGGGATCGCCAGAACCTAGTTTTTTATCAAAGGAACATGAGTTACCATATAATAAGTAGTGATAGTTTGGTACCTGAAAGCAATACTAGTATAGGCCTAAGTAGTGATAAATTGAGAGATGATAAATATTTATGGCTTATGCATTTAAATATACAAGGTGGGGTAACCTCAAAAATTAATGATTTACAAATATTTTTGGAAAATTCTGATATTGGCGTAGTGTGTTTAAACGAACATTGGTTGGATGTAGATTCAATCTATTTTTTAAATAGTTTAGTAAATTTTAACGTTGTTAGTTTTTTCTGTAGAACTCAAGGCATTCATGGAGGTACCTGTATATTACTTAGAAATAGCATTAATCATATTGATAGAACAGATTTGTGTCTTTATTTCCAGGAAAATGTTTTTGAGGGTTCATGTGTTGAGTTACCAGATTTTAATTTAGTTGTATTCTCTTTGTATCGTGTACCTGATGTAAGTAATTTTAAATGTTTTATGACTAGCTTAGAATCCCTTTTTAAATTAATCCGTAAAAAGTTAAAGAATAAAACTGTGATAATTGCTGCTGATTTTAATATAGACATCTTGGAGACTTGTAAGTGTCAATCACAAAAAATGTCTTTTTTAAATTTAATTAGGCTTTATGGTTTCTTTGAAAAATTTCAGGAGCCTACTCAAGAAACATTGACATCTAAGACATGTATTGACAATATACTTGTAAATAAAAAAGATGTTGGTCATGACCCGTTATCATTAAATTTAGACTTAGGTTTCTCTGACCATAGGGCATTGTTTACTACTTTAGTAGACAATAGTAAAGTACATAAAGTTAAAAACAATTGTTACAAAAAAAGAATATTTTCTCAGAAAAATACTACACAATTTCTTAAAGAACTGAGTAAGATTTCCTGGAATTTATCTGAGGCTAACAACTGTCAGTCAAACTTTAATATTTTCTTAGGGAGTTTTAAATTAATTTTTGAATCATTTTTTCCTTTCAAGCTTTGTACAAATAAAGTAAATAAAAAAGGTTCTAAGAACTGGGTTTCACTAGGAATTAAAATTTCAAGTGCCAGAAAGAGAGAATTAAATAGGTTAGCCAAACATTGTAATGACCCAGCTTTTATTTTATACTTTAAAAACTACAAAAGAATTTTTAAATCAGTTTGCAAGAGAGCGAAGAAGATGGCAAACAGTGCTTTGATTGAAAAATCTGAGAATAGAAGTAGAGCAGTATGGTCAGTTGTCAGGTCAGAACTTGGAGTTAAAAATGTAGTAAGATCATTTCCAGATATTCACTTTTCGGATCAAGTTATGTCAGATGGGCATAAAATTGCAGAATTGTTTAATAAAATGTTTGCAGAAACTCACAAGAATATAAATGTGTTTGGTAACAAATGTGATGCAATTAGGTACTTGAATAATGTGAACACTCAAAATATCTCTGAGTTTGAAATTAAACCCGTCACAGTTGAATGTGTCAAAAAAATCATAAAATCTCTCAAAAATAAAAAATCATCTGGATGGGATGAAGTACCATTAGATCTGTTTCGTAAAACAGGCCACATAGTTGCAGAACCTCTTTGTTTCATAATAAATCAGTCTATCAAAAGCGGAATTTTTCCACACCAATTAAAGTGTGCTGAAATAAAACCTCTGTTTAAAAAGGGAAGTAAAAACTCGCTGGAAAATTACCGCCCTGTGTCAATATTACCCTCATTCTCAAAACTTTTTGAAAAGGCTGTCAGTTCACAACTTCTAAAATTTTTTGAAACAAATCAACTTTTTTCAGAGGAACAATATGGTTTCCGTGAAGGACGGAGTACCACCCAGGCCTTGGCAAAATTTGTGGATGATGTTGCGTGGAGCTTGGATGGGTCGTGGAGCACAGCTGGAGTGTTCTGCGACCTATCGAAAGCGTTTGACTGTGTTGACCATAATCTTTTATTAGAAAAGATGAAACATTACCATTTCTCCAATTCTTCTTTGCTTTGGTTTAATTCTTACCTTTCTAACAGATGCCATAGAACAATAATTACAAAAGATAACTTAAAGTTTTCATCCCCATGGAAAAAATTAACATGTGGTGTTCCCCAAGGTTCAATTCTTGGACCATTACTTTTTTTGATATATGTTAATGACTTGCCCAACAATATTCATTTTAAACTCACTCTTTATGCAGATGACACCACTGCAATAATCAAGGCTCAAAACTTCATTCAATTGCAAGATTCAATTAAGCTATCACTTTCAGAACTTTCCCTATGGTTTAAAGCAAATGGTCTGAAATTAAATGGGGAAAAAACACAACTTGTCCATTTTAAAACAGATCAAAATAAGAACAATTATGAATTTGACATTAGTTTAGATGGGAATAAGATTGAAGTAGCTGATTCCACCAAGTTTTTGGGTTTGACAGTTCAAAGAAATTTGAAATGGTCTGATTACTTGCAAATACTTGCTAAGAAATTAAATACAGCTTGTTTTCAGATTTCTGTCTTACAGTCTGTTATTGATTTAAAAACAAAATTAGTTGTTTATCATGCACTTTTTGTATCTCTAATGCAATATGGTATTGAGTTGTGGGGTAGCAGTACTCAAGCAGAAATGATTTTCAAAATTCAGAAGAAATATATTAGAATAATGACATTTTCCAGTTCAAGGACATCTTGCCGTAACATTTTTAAAGAATTAAAGATTTTGACTTTGCCTTCAATCTATATTTTCAAATGCCTGGTTTTTATGAAACAGAATTTCACTGAAATTTTAGAAGAACAACATAATCATAATTACAATACCCGTAACAGAGATATTTTGCAGCTACCAATCCATAGGTTAAGTTCAACCGAAATGTTACCAATGTATTTAGGAAAAAAATTGTACAATAAACTCCCCACCAATATTAAAACTATAGAAAGCATTAGTGTATTTAAAAATAAGTTAGAAGAAATGCTAGTCAATAAAGCATATTATAGTATTAAAGAGTATATGCTTGAAAATATCTAGTTAGGCCTAATTAAACAGGTCTTGAATGTATTGTATTGTAATTCATGGTGCTAAGAAACATTGTAACCTAGTTTTAAGTTGATTCTGACAATGTCACCTGTTTCACCAGCTTTGCTGGATGTATGAAATGTAACTCAATTGTGACAATAAATTCTTGATTCTTGATTCTTGATTCTTGCCTCAAGTAAAGTATGTAAGGTTACTTATATTTGTTACTTTATCCAATACATTTAAAACTGGTGTTGTGTGTTGTGTCTTGTTCAAGAAATTTTCATGAATAAGGAAAACAGTGAGTTTGAGCTATCCTGAGAACATTGATGGAGTACAGAAAAGCTTTTCCATATAGTTTGATAAAATTGAAACATATGAAGGTCTGTCATCCTTTCAGCAAGATTAAATTCTTCCTCCTTGCTAGGTGCATCAAGTTCTAAATAACAAATTTTAAATCAGGTGGACTGCGGGGGATGGGCCAGGATCTAGATTAAAATCCTTTAGATTTTTCTAAATTCATTTTCCTTTTTTTGTTTTGTAAAAACATGGTGTACACCAAGAAATTCTGGAATACAATGCATTCTTGGCAAAGAATTCAGCCTTTTGAATTCGTGACTCCAGTGATGTTACCATAGGAGCTGGAATACATTAGTAACTAAATTAATAAAATAAAAATGAAGAAAAAATAAAGAAAAATATGAATAAAAAACGGAGTTTTTAAATTTATAAATGCCAAACAAAGCAAGGTAACCCCAAAAAAACTTTTATGAAAAGTACAAAAACATTAAAATATTTGTTCATTTTATACAGTGGTGATACAACCACTAGTACAAGAGTTTACTTTCAATCCAGGACATTATTTTGTAGGCACCTGATATTATTATTGTTGTTACTTTATGTAATTAAAAGTTTTTATATAATTTCCAGGAGGAGTTAAGGAGTTGATAATAGGAATGCCTCATCGAGGAAGACTGAATTTGTTGACTAATCTATTCAATCTCCCCCCAGAACTGTTATTTAGAAAACTAACAGGAAAGTCTGAGTTTGCTGATTCAGCATGTGCTAGTGGAGATGTTATCAGTCACTTGAGTGAGTACTGATCAATTTTCTTATTCAGATGATGATTTTATTAAAATAAATCCATTTATTTTAAATGGAAAAAGGCAAATACAATCATCATTCCTAAAGCAAATTATTTTGTTTAGTCTATGTTTTATCGACCTTTTGATTGTGGGTTATTTATTGAGTGATTCATTTATATGAGTCATTGTTCCTCATTGTAAATAATTTAAATTGATTAGGCCTAATGAAAATTTAATTAGTCAATGGATTAGTTAATGGAAACTTTCTAAGAAATATTACTATCCTTCCCACAGTAAATAATCGTTTTAAGACTTTAATTGATGGTGTTGAACTTTTGCTTCTTTAACCTTGACACTTATTTTACAGTTTAACTTCCTCAATTTGATTATGTTGCAACTATACATGTCAAATGTTTTGTCCTTGAAAAAAATCTCAGATTAATAACGTTCGATCTTCAGTTGAATTTACAAAAAGAATTATTAATGAAAGCAAACATTTATTTATGATGCTCATCAGTTTAAAGTATGTTCTTTTGGATTTTGTAAAATGTGATTTTGGTGGTTTTTAACCTATTACTTTTTTTTAAATAAAAGGGACACCCCTAATCCTATACTACAATCCGAGCAATGTCTGAAGGGATGTGTGTTCCACGATCTTGAAATCTAGCGGGTAGATTTTGCTTAAACTTTGCATAAGAGTGTTTTGGCACAAAAATAAGTTGAGGAACAGCCTCAATCCCAGGAAAAATCAAATGGTGGCATGCCTGGTGTTATGGCAGTGGAAGTCTGTTCCTTTTAGAAGGGGTTTCCCATCCATATAGAGGATCACCTCTCTGATGTACAGTGTGACAACTGTCAGGATGTTTAGTTCAGCAAAGTCTGCCTGCAGCTTTTCCTCCAGTCAAGACCCTTGATAAGGTGGATGGCCCTTTTCTGAAGGAGAAGAATACATTGCAGATTTTCAGCTGTAGTTCTTCCCCAGGCTGCGAGGCCATATGTCAAGTGGGACTCAAATTGAGCGTGGTACGCGGTCTACGTTGTTTCTTCATCGCTGGAGTGTTTAATTCTTTTCAGGACACAAAGACTGGTGTTGAATTTTCTGGACAAAGTGTCAATGTGGTGGTTCCATGTAATGCTGATGCAATTTATTGTTAAGGCAATAAAGCAATATTATTGTTATTATCATGGGTTTCAAGACAAAACACTTGACATTAAAGTGTATCATTAAAAAATTTGGCAGCTTTTTATTTAGTTTATAAATTCCAATGACAATTAATAATAGTTAAATAAGACTTTTTTATATCTAAATTTTGTGTTCTTTAATGATGTTTGTTAGTTGTTAGTTGGTAGCTTTTCCAAACGTTTAATCATTTTTTACTTTTCCAGTTTCAAACACTGAATTGGATGTTGACGGTATTCCTCTTCAAGTTACGTCCCTACACAACCCTTCTCATTTGGAGGTTTATACTTTTACTTCCATTTAAGCTAGTTTTTAGTGTATCCATAAATTAATAGTCAAGCATGTTTCTTTTCCTCCTTTTTTCTCAGCTTGTGTGCATCATAGAAGAAAGTGGCACATACCGTTAGAATAATGGTGTCCTGTAGATCAGAAGAATCCACTTACACTTAAAAGACTTAAAAGTTTTGATGCTAACCTTATAGAAGAAGGGTAATTGATTAAATAATTAGACAGATTTTGTAATACTGGTAAAAAATACTAGAAAATCAGGAAGAACTGATATTTAATTAAATTTATTTGGGTAAAGATAAACTGACATTTTGACCAGAGTGTGATCTCCAGTAATACAGTAGAACCTCGAATAGTTGGACTCTCGATAGTTGGATACTCCTTATAGTTTGACATGGTCCATGAAAACTAAACATGTTAGCAACAACCGATAGTGTCCATGTTGGAGACTGTTAAAAGTTAAAATGTAAACAAAGTGGCAAATTATTTGAATGTTGGTTATGTTTAACTTCAATCAAGTTATAAGGTTTGTTGTTTACATTTAAGAATAATTTGGAAAACATGTTTTAGCGAATTTCCCTATAGGGAATATGCTATTACGGTAGTAGCCATGGTAAGACCTAAGCCCGGGACCACTTTACTTTTTCATTTTGAGGTCCCCAGAAGCCAAAAACACCATTCGTTCATTTTCATATATATGTATATATATATATATATATATATATATATATATATATATATATATATATATATATATATATATATATATATATATGTGTGTGTGTGTGTGTGTCCGTGGTACTGATAACTTTTGAAGGGGACCTTCGATTTTGATGAAATTTGGTGTGAAGTTGTAAGACCAGGTCTATTTTCATGAGTTCACGAACCAGCATTGTCGGGTTATGGGAACGGAGTTTTATGGGGTTTCAAAGGGGTCAAAAATGGGTTTTTGGCATTTTTGGACCAAAATTTTTAAAATTAATCAATTTTAACTAAAACCATTTAAAAGAGCTTAAAAAACAAACAATTTAGTATTTTGAATCTTTAAAATAGCTTAACTGGTTATAGAGAAGAACCAAATCAAGTTTCCCATGTTATTCTTATGGGTAAATCTTTAAAAAGTCATATATCGCTTATTTTCTTAATAAAAATTTTTATGAACCTTCACTAGGTGGTGAATAATTAAGATTTTATCAAAAACCCACATGGCAGCAAACCTACATGCTAAATCCCATGGTATTCTCATGGAAAATAAGTGTATAATGGGAGCAAGAGAGATGGAGATAGTGAGGTATCAGTTCCTAATCAGCTGATCAGCTGTCTTTTGCATATTTCTCAAATTTGAAATGTTTATGTTTTGTTATTTGTAAACAAATCATTCCTTTTGCATGGAAGCTTTGGATATGCACTTTTATTACTGTTAACACGTTCTGTGCGCGCGGCAACGATCGTTGCTGCGCCCGCCATTACCCGGGTGCGCGCGTACACGATCGTTGCCGTAATTTCATTGTTGCTTAGATACGTCAGTGTGCTGCCAGCACTTTCCCAATGTAAGTGGTTGCTATCGCGCTCGTGGGGAGGTACTTTTCTTTCATTTTGGGCGGTGTTAGTTTTTAATTTGCTCGTTTCTATGGAAACATATGTTCGTGTAAACATTGTATACTTGTAAATAGTAAATAAATAGTGTTTTGTTAGGTTATAAAAATGGATCTACTTCCCAATCCTAGTGGTTTAATGCAAGAATATGATTTGGACGATTAAAATAACCCCTAAGAACAAGATCTGGATGAGCTACCCTACGAGACCGACGGCGAGTCAGAGGATGAGGACCCCGATTTTGTGATTTTTGGCATACTGAACGAAAGACATCAGGGTGGGCTGGCGGGGTTGTAAATAGTATATTTTTATGTTAGTGTAGTATTTTTATCATGTAAAAACATATAAATATGTTTTTGATTTATATAAGTGAGTTTTTTTTACATATTTGAACAATAAAAGTGCGCCGTTCGGCAAAACGGCGTCGCCAGATGCGGGCGTACACGATCGTGACCGCGAAAATAAAAGGCCGTAAATGCCATTTTTATTGCTCCAAATGGCGTTTCTGCACTGTTTTTCATCAAAAGACATCCAATGCTGAGTAAAAACAAAAAAAAAATAATTTTAGCATATGCTAATCACTATTGCAGGTATATTCAGCAGTGAACGTGTTAAAAAAGTCATTTATTGCAGTATAAATATTAATACACAAATTATTAAATAAAAATAATTTACTCAGAATTATAATCCCATTAAATATATTATATTTCCTTGTAAAGATTATTAATTATATAAGATAGCCACAAAGTTCTTTGCCGTTGAAACAATAATTCTTTGGAAATTCGCTGAGTACGCAGGTATGCTGCGACGGGGGTATTTGGATTTTCTCTGTCACTAGTTAAGCTATGTTACACTTCAAAATAAAGATTGTTTTAGTTTTTCTAATTGTTTTGAACCATAGACTAAGAACACTAACTAAGAACCATTAACCATTAACTAAGAACACTAATGTCCAAAATTTTCAAGAACACATTTTGCCCCTTTTAAAACCCACATAAAACCACGGGGTTTACAAAGATGGTAGGACCATTGACTTTGTACACTACGTGAGTAGACTTCTCATTACATAGGCGTGTGTGAAGCATATTGACGGTGGTGCGATCTCGTGCGGCGTACATGGAAGTACACATAACATATGATAGATAATTCAGTATTACCACTCTTTTAAACCAAGGATGAAACATTTTATAACTGAAAGTTATGTTTATGTTTTAGTAAAATGTTTTGGCAGCACTGTAAATTCAGCTGACTAATAACAACATCGATGGCAGCGACTCTGGTTCGCCGTCCCCCGAACTTCCAAATTTTTGCCTCAAACTAAATGCATTGGATGAGAGGTCTATTCACGTTAGTGTACATAGTCAATGGTAGGACCATGGAAGTGGTTCCATGGTCCTGTAATCATCAGTATTCGACTTGTCATTTAAATGAACACTTCTCATAACTATCATTTTATCCAGTGTTGACACCCTACTTTCAAGCTCACACAATGTTACCTGGTAAATATGTACATACTATTTTGTGTTCTTTGTTTGTGAGCTGCAAAAATAACATCAAAATTTAAAATGTTTTATTGATGTTTGGTTTATTGGTTAACTGTTTTTAGTATGTGGTTGCACGAGAAACAGAATAATGTACTAAATTATGGTGAAAAATAGTGTTCACACTTCGGAAAAAAGGTTTTGCATAGCCCTTGAATGTTTCTATGACTTCGACTTTGTCTTGATCAGAAAACTTTATCTCAGGCCAGCAAAACTCCATTTTCTGCCCTTGGTGAGACTATTACGACTAATTATAAATACTTTAAACTTGTTCAAGTCATACATTTGTAACAGACAACAATATGTTCAATTAAATTACATAAACTAACTAAATCAAATAACTTATGCAAAATCTTCTTTACAAACAATTAAACATGGAGTTCCACAAGGATCCATCCTGGGATTCTCTTCCTTTGTTACATGAGGGGGTTTCTGTCTGTTTTATCTGGGACACAAAACAAATTATGTCTTCATGCAGATGACCCTAATTTGATAGTTACAGGTAAGACAGTGAATGAAGTTGAGGTTATAGCAAATGAAGATCTTAAATTAATCAACAACTATTTCAGCAGCAAAAATTTATTACTAAATTCGAAAAAAAAACCTCATATCTTTCCACACCAAACAAAACAGAAACAAACCAAAACCGGAAGTTGTAATAGATAACTACAAAATATTCCAATCTAATAAAACAAAATTTTTAGGATTATCGATAGATGAAAATTTAACCTGGAGTAATCATATTATTGTAACTTTAAGTAAAAATATTTCTTCTGGAGTATACGCTCTTAAGGTGATGTCAAAATACTATTCATTAGAAACATTGAAAATTATTTACCATGCTCACATACATTCTCACATATCTTTTGGAGTTGTGTTGTATGGAGCAACTAGTAACAAAAATTTGCTGACAATTTTAAGGCTTCAAGAAAGGGCAATTAGAATAATCATGAATTTGAGTGATAAAGATTTTGTGAAACAATTCTTTCCTCAGTTAGGTATACTTACAATCTATGGTTTATATATTTTGGAAACAGTCATTTTTGTAAGGTATAATGGTGACAGGTTACCTAAGTTGGGATCAAGTCATAATTACAACACCAGAAATAAAAATCAGCTAGCAACGCAGAAACATTCAATGCAATTACATTTTAAGAAGCCCAGCTCTGCAGGCATAAGGTTCTTTAACCAACTTCCTAAAGATCTGATTTCAATAAAAAGCAATGTAAAGTTTAAAAAGCATTTAAAAACATTTCTAATAGAAAAATCTTTAAATTAATTTGAAGAAATTTCTTCAGACAATTCTTATTATTAGTTATTATTTTTCTTTACTTGTCACGTAGGGAGATGCCATTCTACAATTTGCATGATTTCATGTAACATTTATGTATATGTAATTGTACAAATTTTATGAATAAAGTTGATTTGAATTGAATTGAATTAATACTGGTAATGTATTTTCAACAGGCTGTGAACCCCGTATCCGTGGGGAAAACCCGGTGTCGACACCTGGAGCTGGGCGAGGGAGAGTACGGCACGAGCTGCTGGTCGGACAAAATCCTTAATTTGCAGGCAAGTCAACTTCTATCCTAATAAAATACAAAAATGCACTTTATATCAATGTTAATATTTTAAATATTACGCATGTGCTAAAGACATGATTACAGGTCACAAAATTGACCATAGATTACAAAAATACACTTCTCAAAATATAATTGGCCTAGTTGCATTTGAAACCATTCTGTGATGACGAAATCTCTTTAGGCTACACAAATTACAAGCAACAGATTGTCTGGAAAGTGCCGGACTCCTGAAAAGCCGGATTGACTATATTCCAGATTACAGAGGGATTACTGTTGTACAAAAGATTATGGTCAAATGATTCTAAAAAGGTGAAGTGAAAAATGAAGCTAATTATTTTTCTGATAGAATCAAGTTATCATCAAGAAAACATTATTTATAACCTCAACCCGAATCCTTGCAGGTCCATGGAGATGGCGCTATTACAGGGCAGGGTATCAACCAGGAGACGCTATTCCTGGGACGGATCCCCCACTTTGAGGTGGGGGGAAGTGTCCACCTCATCGTCAACAACCAGGTAGCGTTCACGACTCCGCCAGAACGCGGCCGAGGCACACCCTACTGCTCAGACATTGCCAAGATAGTGGCCGCTCCCGTCGTACACGTCAACGGAAACGTGCCTCAGGTGAGGGCAGCCATTGACTGTATACTCAGACTACACTGCCCACCTGATGGGGAAACATGTTTACAAACATCAGGCTTAGTACACCTAAGTAAGTAAGGCTTAGTAGTGCTATGTATGTAAGCCATATATAGCTTACATACATTGAACTGCAGCAGCTTCTGTCGTGACGCTACCAAATTAAAAACGTTTTGTATTCACTGTTTACTCAACCAACAACAACTACTGTTTCACTAATAGTTCAAAATTTTCATGTTAGGATCAGTTAGTTATCTTATTTTCATCAAAACTATCAACTAAAATTTATTAAAAGGCTGGTGATGCAAAAAGCACTTAATGTCGTTTCAGTTAGTTCCCCAAGAAGCGCCTTGGAATTCTTAGGTGCTAACTGTTAAAGGGAACTTTTAAGTAATTCCTTTAAAAGTTAGGCTGTTTGTTACAAAAGTATCATGGTTTAATACAGTTGAACCTCAACAGTCCAAACACTAGATAGTTCGAACACCTATGTGATTGAAATAATCTTCAGGCTTTGACAGTTGGGCTCTATTTAAAGATTTTATTGTTTTGACAAAATTACAAAAAAAAAAAAAAAAAAAAAAAAAAACAAAGATCATTGATTTCAGTTCTGCTAAGGAACTTTGGTGGGCCTGTACTACGCAAGTTTGTGCAGAAGTATTTAACTGTATTTGTGACTACCCTACAATTATTTTCTATGCAGTTTTTTTTTTTTTTTTACTGCATTTTAAACTTCCCAAGTAAAACAGACAAGTTTATCATCTTAGTGCCTTAAGCAAACCAATTTGGATCAACAAAGTTTGCCAGTAAAAATTTTAAAAATTATTGCCAATAAAACCAATAACAAATTTATTTCTATAGAAAATAAAATAATTGTGTCACATAAGTTTTAGTTAATGCAAAATTAATATTTACTGCAATGCAATTTTACTTTCAATGGTTGGAGTTGGTTCTATCAACAATCCTCCATCGTGTCTGTCATATAATCTTAAAGTAAGCAAGGTCTTCTCCATGGAAGTCTTAGAATATATTGAATCGTAATAACAAGAACAAATTTAAAAAAAATCAGGGTTACTTTTAATGATTTAAATATTTTATGGTTTCAGGATGTTATGCGGGCGACACAGTTGGTGACAGAATACCAGCGCAAGTTCCGCAAGGATGTATTCCTTGATCTGAACTGTTATCGTCTCAGAGGCCACAACGAGTTGGACGATCCAACGTTCACGAATCCTAAACTTTATGAACTTATCAAGAGTCAAAGGTAAGTACAGCTTGACAGGCAGATTTTTTTATTCCAATGATACACTAATTTAGTACTGGGTAAACAAAACAGGAGAAAGGATTCAGCTAGCTTACCTGAGAAGATTGTGTTCAGGCAGCATATAGATACACATAAAAATACACATTTTTCACTATATTTCGTCCCTATGGAGGACTTCTTCAGAGTAGAGGAGACTGAGTTTTCAGTTGGAGATTTAAACTGTCCCTGCTCAGTGTTGCCAACTGTCTGCACTAAATACTAAATGATTACTAAAGTAAATCATTTGGTTCAACCTCATTCCACAATAAAGAAAAAAAGTTTCTTAAAAATTTTTCATCAGAACATACAAGATTTACAGTCACGGGTTGAACCATTAGAAATAATTTTATCCGAAATTAAACCTGATATAATAATACTATCTGATCATAATCTTAAAGACTCTAATATAGAACGATTCAACTTATCAAATTATTCTGTAATTAACAAATATGCTCGAACAACCACAACTGGAGGAGGAGTAATGATTCTTGCAGAGAGGAGTTTGAAGGGGAAACATTTGGCCTCTCTGGGTGTTCATAATGTTCATAATCTTTGTGAAGATAAAACTTTTGAATGTTGTTTAGCTAAGTTCCATAATAATCATTTGAAATTTTTATTAGCAGCAGTGTATAGTACTCCTAATTTTCAAACAGTAGAGTTTCTTAACAGGCTTGATAATTTTATTACACTTTTGTTAAAAAAAAGAAAAATATATTGTAATAGCCGGAGATTTTAATATTAATGTTTTGAAGCATTCTGCTGAATCAATTGAATTTGAAAATATTCTTACTCGTCATGGATTAAAATATTTAATAGAATTCCCCACCAGAGTCACAGCCAATTCTGAATCAGGCTTAGATAATTTTTTGACAAATATTGATTTTAGCTATCTTAAAGTAGAAGGTGTAATAACAGGTTTGTCTGATCATGACGGACAGATATTAGAGATTGAAAGTACTTTAAAAAATAATGAAAATAAGCAACTTTTTCGCTTTGGAAGAAAATTCTCAAAAGAAAATATCAGACTCTTTAACTCATTACTGGAAAAGGAGGATTGGATTTCAGTTTACAATGCTCCAGTCAATGAAAAGTACAACTGTTTTGATAACATTTTCAAGTACTATTTCAATCTTTCTTTTCCAAAAGTTCAAAAAAAAATGAACAAAAATAAGAAGTCATGGATTACTGAAGAGTTGAAAGCTGAAAAAATAATATTGTACAACTCAGCAAACAAGCAAGAGAAACAAAATCCATGGAACTTCATAAACAAGTAAAAGTTAGAAATAAACAATTTAAAATTAATTCAGTAAATACAAAGAGAAATTTTTTCCAAAATAAGATTGTTAACTCCAACAACATCACTAAAACCACCTGGGAAATCATTAACTCAGAAGTTTCAAATAAAAGGAGCAAATCAAATGCAAATTTTTCAATAGAGCTAGAAGGTGAACTGATCTCTAATCCAAATAAAATAAGTAACACTTTCAATGATTTTTTTTGTCAATGTAATTGAGAATCTTCTTAAAGAATTGCCGCCATCAAAACCAGTAATAAATAATAAAAGTTTAAATCCAGATAAAATTTTTCGATGCAATCCACTAGCTGAAAAGGAATTGGTAAAAATCATTGATTCTTTGAAAAATAAAATGTCCTGTGGGTATGATGAGATTCCAGTTAAGGTAATAAAATTAACAAAAATCCCTCTGATAAAGCCACTTTTGCATGTCATAAATTCATCTTTTATATCTGGGATCTTTCCAGATAAACTGAAAATTACAAAAGTTGTGCCTATCTCCAAAAAAGGGAAAACCACAGATTATAAAAATTATCGTCCAGTCTCTATCTTGCCAGCAATTTCAAAAGTTTTTGAAAAAGCCATGCACAATAGACTCATATCTTTTTTAGAAAGAAATGACCTTTTAGATTATGAACAACACGGTTTTTGCAGAAATAAATCAGTTACAACAGCACTTGTAAATTTTACGGAGTCAATAATTGAATCAATAGATAAAAAAGAAAAAGTTGTCGGAATCTTTATGGATCTCTCTAAAGCTTTTGACAGTATATCTCACGAAATATTAATTTCTAAATTACAAATTCTAAATTACTAAAATTTCTAAAATTACTAAATTACTAAATTTTCTAAATTACTAGGAATTAGGGGTACTTCATTACAATGGTTTAAATCATATCTCAGTAATAGATTACAATACACAGAAATCATGCATATAAATAATACCAGAATGTTAAAATATCCTTCCTCAACTCAAGTAGTAAAGCATGGCATTCCTCAAGGTTCAATATTAGGACCTTTACTATTCATCTGTTATGTAAAAGATATGTCTAAATGCCTTGGTTCCTTTGATAATATTAAAGCTCAACTCATACAGTATGCTGATGATTCAAATCTCATCATATCTGCTAGAACAGCGAATGAACTGGAGGTTGCTGCTCACTCAGAATTATCAAACATTCATAATTTGCTCACAAACAATAAATTAATTTTAAATGCTCAGAAAACAAATTTTGTATCATTCAGTACAAAAAAGAACAAAAATAAATTCAATCCCCACATTTTCATTGAAAATGAATCAATTAACCAAATTGATGGCACGAAGTTTTTAGGACTTCATATTGACAACTGTCTTAGTTGGTGCCAGCACGTGGATCACATTGTTCGCAAAATAAATTCTGGAATTTATGCTTTAAGAAGAATGTATTATTTAATTGATTTAGCAACCTTAAAAGTAATTTTTCATTCCCACATTCAATCCCATATAGCATATGGAATCTCAGTTTATGGAGGCACTTCCCACCAAAATTTGAGTAGAATATTAGTTTTACAGAAAAAAGCCTTAAGGGTAATGTTAAATTTGGATTATAAAGAATCTGTGAGACAACATTTTGCTGATTTAAAAATATTAACAGTTTTTGGTTTGTATGTGCTAGAATGTATTATGCATGTGAAAAACAACTATGATAGGTTTAAAATACACTGTGAAAACCACACATACAACACCAGAAACAAAACTGATATTGTTTTACCACAACATAACCTTGAGGTTTTTAAGACTAAGCCTTCTTACAAAGGAGTAAAATTTTTGAAAATTATTCCTAAGGAAATAAGAGAAATTGTAGACATCAACAAATTTAAGTCTAGTAGTAAGGGCGTCACTTGGGGCCCATTGGGCCCCGCCAGAGGGCGCTAGTGTCGATAAATAAATTTAAGGTACCATGCACTTACAACCTCACCCTAGAGGCTATTTCTAACCCAACAAGCATCTTGGAGTCTATTTCTAACCTAACAAGCCTTATAGTGTAGCATTAATTATATTTTTATGAATAAAATTTACACTTGGCGAGGACAGGTTTCGAACCCGACCCACTGGCGTATGACGCCAATGCTCTACCTGTGAGCTACCAAGGTATTTGGAGGAAGGTGGCGGAAATGTGTCTGATAACGCGGTATCTGCGGTTTGTGGTAGTGGCTGGTGCGTGGCATTGTACAGTACTACTGTAAATGCATTCTCTCTATATTTTCTTATTTATTTTAATGTGGATTATTGGAGCAACTTGTATTCTACTTGGCTATTTATTTTTAAATGATGTATAATGCTGTAATGTGGTATTTATATTGAATTACAAGACCTATTACTTTAATGGTATTTATTTCTAGTCCCTATGCTGTAGGTGTTTGTACTCTAAGATACCCAGACCTGCGTTCCCTATGAAATGTTTGCACTCCTTTTACAACACTCCAAGGTATCTGCTGTGTCCTCTACATTAATGTACCTAAATTATTGTTGTACTATACTGGTTTTAAACACTGTAGTCCCCGGGAAATATATACACCTGTTGTGTTTTTACTCTCTAAATATTCTTAATTTTAATGTAGTCCATAAGAAATGTTTACACTTGGATATTTTTGCTATCTACATGGTAATTAAGATAATGATGTACTTTTCCTCACTGGTAGTATAAATTTATACTCGCCTACGGCTCGATGGGGGCTCCGCCCCCAAGCCCCCTAAGAGGGTTGCCCCAAATTTGTTAATTGCTCTAAGTCTCAAGTACCGAACAGGCTAGACCCCCCTTCTAGGGGTTGACCTAAATTTTTAAATTAATAAAAAGTCGTGTTTAAAATACGTTAGTTCCACGGAAGAACTGCACACTCAAGACAGTAACAAAACCGTCAAATACACAAAATTCACAATCAATAGTAAACAAAGCTTTTAAAAAACTCATATGAATCGGTTTTAATACCCCTTCGTAATTAGAATTCGTTTAAAAGTTTTGAGCTGTGAATTTATAATTATTTATTTAAATATTTTAGGTGTTATGCTGGTAAAAAAATATACTTTAGATTAGACGATTGTTGTTGTGTTAGATGAAAAGAAATTTCAATTAAAAGAGTTATAGTTGTTGTTGTTGCTATCATTATATTTAATCGTAGTAGTTATGGTAACAAATATTTCTCTGTTCGGTAGCAAAATATAAAGTTTTAAATTTCTATAAATTTTATGTATCCTATCCTATAATATAATACAAGCTATGTCTGAAGGGATGTGTGTTCCACGATCTCGAAATGTAGCTGTTAGATTTTTCTTAAGCTTTGCACGAGTGTTTGCCCACAAATAAGTTTAGAAACAGCCTCAGTCCCAGGAAAAATCGAAGTTGGTCTAAATTTAAGTTTAAAAATCGTTATTTTTAACATTGGTCTTATAGGTTGCTATTTTGGTAACGAAATAACAACTAAAAGTAAACAAAAATAAAGGAACATAAATTTTAAGCAGTTTTTTAACAGCTGTTATCTGTGAAGAGTCTGGTGTAGATTTAATAGCTTGATTACCATGACACTATAACAAAAGTCAATTAAAACCAACGAGCAAGGCTCGTTTAACCTGGTACTAAATAGAGATACAATTATGGGAAAATTGGCATAATCCCATGCCTCACCCAACTCAAATAAAAACTTGTAAATTTCAGGAGATAGAAGAAAAACGTTTAAATCACTGAAATAGCGTATAACATTCAAATCAATGAGCGAAAACAAGAATTAAATAACATGAAAACAAAAAAATAGGAAAGAATAAAAACGGGGTTGATCCGCAAAAAACCCCTACTATTACAAACAACTAATTATAAGAATATAAAATCGAGACCTGTGAAATAATAATTTATTCATAAAGACCTGTTTGTTTTGTTCAATATTCATTTAAAAAATCTCAAAAACATATTTTAAGTGTGTACTAAAATATAATGTAAAACACTGAATATAAATAAAACAGAAAGATAATAATGAACTGTCTATTAATTATTGTACAAAGTAATAGAAGTATATTACGTTAAGATCACGGCACGAGCAACACAGTAATTTCATTGAATGTGAAATTCCGCTGAAAGCTTATCCTGGGGTGAATTTGAATTAGTAATCTAAAATAAGGTGAAAATGAAACGAGAACCTAACATTTAAATCTGTTCTTTTTGTTCAATACTAATTTAAAAATTTTCAAAAACATATTTTGAGTGTGTATTAAAATATAATGTAAAACACTGACTATAAATAAAACAGAAAGATAATAATTAACTTTCTATTAATTATTGTACAAAGTAATAGAAGTATATTACGTTAAGATCACGATTGAATGCGAAATTCGGCAGAAAGCGTAACCTGGGGTGAATTTGAATTAGTAATCTGAAATGAGGTAAAAATGAAACGAGAACCTAACATTTAAATCTGTTCTTTTTGTTCAATACTTATTTAAACATTCTCAACAACATATTTTTAAGTGTGTAAAAGATCTAATATAAGACACTGAATACAAATCAAACAAAAAGATAAAATTAACTGTCTATTAAGTATTGTACAAAGTAATCGAAGTATGTTACGTTAAGATCATAGCTCAAGCTTCACAGCAAAATTCATGTAGTGCGAACTTCGGCCGTAGGGTAATCAGTGTGAATTTGAATCTAAGACATTTTTGTGCAGAGACATTTTTGCTTAACCTAAAATGCTCAGAGAAGAATGAGGAAAATCTAAATTTCAACCTCAAATATTCAATAAACTGCTAAAATTACGCGTACAAGATCAAATTGTAAAGTTTTCTTAAAAACCGTGTAAAACTAAAAAAAAATTATTTAAAGTGAGAGTTTGTATTTGACATCAGTGACACCCAGTCTGGAGAGGTAATTTCAGATACACCCTGTACATTGAAATTACTCTCGGTGGATAGACCGCTTTACCTATAAAGGCACAATTGGTTAATGTTACAAAATTTCTTAAAAAGAGTGTTTCGGTAATCCGCGACTCCCAGTATGTTGGCAATTTTCTCAATAATACAGGTCGGTAAGTTTAGTTCTCGCTTGGGAATCACTCTGTAGTAAGTAATATATAGGAGATCTACTTTACCGACTTTTGATGAATTTCTGATACCCCGATGAGTGAGTCAGTCAGTTACACATTCGGGAGTATATAATTTAGATAATGTAAAACACTGAATATAAATAAAACAGAACGATAATAATTAACTTTCTATTAATTATTGTACAAAGTAATAGAAGTATATTACGTTAAGATCACGATTGAATGCGAAATTCGGCTGAAAGCGTAACCTGGGGTGAATTTGAATTAGTAATCTGAAATGAGGTAAAAATGAAACGAGAACCTAACATATAAATCTGTTCTTTTTGTTCAATACTTATTTAAACATTCTCAACAACATATTTTTAAGTGTGTAAAAGATCTAATATAAGACACTGAATACAAATCAAACAAAAAGATAAAATTTACTGTCTATTAAGTATTGTACAAAGTAATCGAAGTGTCTATTAAGTATTGTACAAAGTAATCGAAGTATGTTACGTTAAGATCATAGCTCAAGCTTCACAGCAAAATTCATGTAGTGCGAACTTCGGCCGTAGGGTAATCAGTGTGAATTTGAATCTAAGACATTTTTGTGCAGAGACATTTTTGCTTAACCTAAAATGCTCAGAGAAGAATGAGGAAAATCTAAATTTCAACCTCAAATATTCAATAAACTGCTAAAATTACGCGTACAAGATCAAATTGTAAAGTTTTCTTAAAAACCGTGTAAAACTAAAAAAAAATTATTTAAAGTGAGAGTTTGTATTTGACATCAGTGACACCCAGTCTGGAGAGGTAATTTCAGATACACCCTGTACATTGAAATTACTCTCGGTGGATAGACCGCTTTACCTATAAAGGCACAATTGGTTAATGTTACAAAATTTCTTAAAAAGAGTGTTTCGGTAATCCGCGACTCCCAGTATGTTGGCAATTTTCTCAATAATACAGGTCGGTAAGTTTAGTTCTCGCTTGGGAATCACTCTGTAGTAAGTAATATATAGGAGATCTACTTTACCGACTTTTGACGAATTTCTGATACCCCGATGAGTGAGTCAGTCAGTTACACATTCGGGAGTATATAATTTAGATTTTGACTATGAGTTTCTGCTATTTTATTTCTGAATATTTTATATTAAAAATTAAACTATATAATTTTTGCAGGAAAGTCCTTATGAAGGAGGTTTGTGTAGTGTAGATGTTTTAGTTATAGTCTGACTTATTTTGCAACAGATTTAGTAGACTCTAGTAAAATATATTTTGTATCTAATGATTTAGAGAGAATATTTCTTGCGAAGATGTAGGTAATCTGAAGAGTAGGTCTTAAAGTAGTTTGGGACTAATTTTGCAACAGATGAAAGCTGATACTGAAGTACATTATATTATGTTTGTAATGTATAATACTGAACCATTTCTTGGGAACTAATATTTTAAGGTAGATAGAGGTGAGAGGAGAATTACTGTGTAAAGAATTAAATTTAAAGTAATTTAACAATTTTAAACTGTATTATTTGGGGAAATATCACTTACTTGGTAATATATCCTATGCACTAGTAAACTCACTTTGATTATTTTAGGCGCGCGCGAATTAACTGAA
>JAQYXR010001568.1:0-30133 GCA_030545055.2 Neoaliturus tenellus | reverse complement strand
ATTGGTTTTCCCCGAGTTGCTGGGACCGGATATGACACACCGGATGGTGTCTGGCAGGAGGGAACCATGCTTGGTGGGAACCGCGCTCATACCGGAACCCATATATTCATCAAAGTTTTTTATAGTCAGCGGGGGCTCTGTGCTGTCACGTGCATCGTTGCGCGTCGAATGTTTTATGCCACCCATTTGTATGCTAATATACTGCCCACATGTGCGCCAACTCCGTGGGGAACATCCGCTCCACGCCTCGCCGCACTCAGATAACAATGTCGGCCTTGTCAAGCCATGAGTCATGTTTCCTGTCGAACCCAAGCCATCTGACCTTAACTCTATCTCCTCTCTTTTGAAGTATTTTTTCTACTAGATATACATCTCCAGTTTTCGATTTACTCAGCTCCTCTTCGTAAAATCCGCCTTTAAGTATTTCGCCGTTATGGTCTTTTAAAATATATGTAACCGGTTTTGTAGGTTTAATCGCGTCAATTTTAAACACTTCGTTGGTCCAATTTGGTAAATAGCCTTTAGCAAAAACCTTTTTATATTTACTAATCCTCACACTATCACCCAGGTTAAATTTTGGATACATTTTTGCCTTATATTTGTTTTTAGGGATCTTAATAACCTTATTTATACGTTTAAAAATTTCTCTGACATGCTTCTGTCTCACGTCTTTTGGTTTCATACCTATTGTTCTGTGTTTTGTGTTGTTGTAAGATTTGATAATATCAGGTAAGAGGCTAACCCACTCATATTTACCTTTGATTGTAAATAATTTATACATTTTTGTCTTTAACGTTCTGTTCAATCTTTCCACAATACTGGCTTTAAGGTCTGAATACGTATGATAGTGATTAATGTTATATTTCTTCATTAGGGAGCTTACGTGTTTATTAAACCATTCAGTTCCTTTATCAGTATGAAAGTTTTTTCATCTTACATTTTTCTAAAATAGGTTCCAACGCCTTTGCAACTTCAGGACCCGACTTGTTTTTAATGGGTATTGCAAAAGCAAATTTTGTAAAACAGCTTATCATAGTAAGTATATACTTGTAACCTTTGTTTATTTTTGAATAGGGTTGCATCTCCACAAGATCCGCCTGGTACAAATCATTTATCCCCTTAAGTGTAACCCTACGCCTAGGATATTTTTTCGGGCAGGTTTGTGCAGTTCACCAGCTATTGCACTCCTAACATCCATGTTGACACTGTTATTTTTCAATCAGTCTGTTTATTTTTAAACCCCAGAATCCACTGCCCCACCACCGCAGCGGATAGCGTGGAAGCCTCCAAAAACAAACTAGTTACCACCTCCGCACCCCCTGGCAATCACAGAGGCTGTCAGTATGTTTTAAATACCAACACCCTTCAAATGATTACCCATACAGCCCCAACCTCGCTGCATGCCGTGGTAAGCGATACCTTACCTCCCTTCTGACTTTAGGGGCCGCCAGCAACCATCGTGGCCAACGACCGTTTTTTCTTTTATTGCCTAAAGTCAGGATTACCCTTACATTGAAAACTTCAACAATAACTGATATAAGGTTTATTGATAAAGGCGAACTGCACAAATTGAGCACCTGTCTTCAAGAGGTTTGTACATTGGCCACCATCCAATGGAACCGTACGTACGGACCCCACCATTTATGACTACAAATTCAAATAGGTTATCGGAAACCGCGGCGTTTCCACAATCCTTGCAAAATTTAAGTCCATTGCCAAAACGGTAAATATGAAATTTTAAAATCCCCCAATTCTCACAATAGTAGTCTTTAACATATTTTACAATAGTTTTAGGAAGCTGAAATTCATGTATATTCTCGTAAAGAAAATCATCCTCTATTATAGTTCTGAGACATAGTTCGAACAAGGTGCTTATTGTGCAAAGCCAAATATGACAATGTTGAGCGCATGGAGTTGATGTTTCCCCCTCCACTCAGAAAAATAAAAGACCGCGGCCCCTCCACCGCCGCGGCCCGTGAAGGCCTTCCAGAAAATTATACTAGTCGCCTCCTCCGTTTTAATTTTTCATATATTAATTTTTATCTCTACCCATTATGTACAAGCCATTTACTAAGTGGAGCCGTTCAATTGGTTGTAAAGGGATGGATAGGGAATTGTAATATTTACATTTTATAAATGAAAACCTTCCAGATAAGCATAATAATCACCCCCTCCATCTTTATTTTTATATATTAATTTTTTCTGTCCATCATATACAAGCCATTTACTTGGTGAAGCCGTTCAATTGGCCAAAATGAGATGAACAAAAAATTTAATGTTTTAAATGTTTACATTAACTTAAGAAAGTTGGGTGGCCACATCAAGGACCGTTCGAAGGAGTAGCTAGGGACTTCCTCAGTTCCCAACTCCTCAGTCTACTAGGTCCTACATTCAAACCAAGCTGTTCGAAAGAGTAGCTCGAACCCTCATCGGGTCGGAGCGCCTCAATCTACTAAGCTTTTAGTTAATCACTATCATCACTATCAAGGTACACAACAGGTCTTGATTGCCGTGGTCCAATGATAGTACGCATCAGTAAATACCACTAAGTTAAGTAAATACCACTAAGTCTAAGTTCTTTTCTTCTAAAAAAATCTACAAATCAAATCATTTATTATGCTATCAGGAAGGTTTAACGATTTTAAATCCTCAACAGTTTTTACAGAATCTACAATGACAAAGGCAGCATAATTGTACAAAGGCAACACCGGCAGCGGTATCAACGCCATCGTTGTGCCTGCAAATGTGAAGAACTCGTTTGTGGCTAAACAGAGGTGTGGAGGGGGAAGTACTTCTCCGACAGGCGTACCAGTTTGCTTCAAACACTTGAGCAATGTTCGTGGTATCTTGTTTTGGTTGGGTGTTCAGATTAGAAAGGAAACAGCCACGTCGCGGAGAGGTTATTTTATATACCCCCACACCCAAAATTTATGACAAACTTTCCCCGCGACCCTTAGAACCTCCACCACTACCACCACGGAACACGGATTATGCAGAAGTTCAACTTTTTTACCAGAATCAAGTACGTATAATGATACAATAAATCTATGAATATTGCATAAAATAGTTTATAACTTAAACCAAAACTACGAGATTAACACAACTTAGGTTGTTTTAAAAGTGGGATAACACATTTGAGGCCGGGTGGTGGGAGGCAGCGATATACGCTTCCCCACCAATACCCTCCCCGCCAAGATGTCTCCTGCCACGCTCTTCCATTCTTGCTCCAGCTACGGTTAACAGCAGGATGTTTCTCACCTGGTTCGCATTTTGTCAGTGGTTATACGGGCCATATACAGAGTGCAACTACGATTTGTTCGAGTACAGAGAGCTGGAACGCGCAATAGCAAGGATGAGGAAGAGACTGGACGAGCTGGAGGAGAGGATTGACTGGTGGGATTAGGTAAGTTTTTGTAGTTTGTAGCCATAAGGGAGTGTGTCGTAGTCACCATGATGTTTGCGTTTAGGTCCCGTGATTTTAAAGACTTTTGTTTCATTCACTGTCACGATGTCTTTGTCTTTTGTCCTTCTAATTCGGGATTCTTTTATTTCCAATGCTTTTGTTTCGGTGGAGAGGATCATTTCTTTCAATTTTTGAAAATTAACAATAGAAGAAGTTTTCATGTTTAGGGTGAGACCCTTTACCTTACATACAGTAAGCAAGGCTTGTTTATTAGTCGACCAAACGAGGTATGCATAGGTCTTCGGCCCTCCAGACACAAATTCAACGATAAATGAGCCAGGTCCATACTCGGTTAACTCATCAGTCATCTGTCCAAGGTAATCCCCTGTCGGAACTCTGTACAATCCGCCCCTTAAATAATAAATTACCGAGTCCGTGTCATAATACAATACCTGACCTCCTAGGGCTTCCAAATGTTCATACAACTTAAGCCGAGCCTGGGCTGTGGTATAAGCCGCAATTACAACGTTGACATTTCTCAAAGGATCACCCACCTCTTCAATATACTCCCAGCTAACAACAATCACCTCTTCATTTATTATTTGAATTCTGTTAACCTGAATGTCTGGACTGGTTAGCATTCTAAATGGCTCTTTTGATTCTCTCACTATCGAAGCTTTAGTCTGATTCTCCCTTTGACCAAACTTACCCCAAAAAGAGTTTAGCATCAATTTTGCCAGTGATCTAAGTCCTCCATTTTTCACAATCTTGTCCTTCTCCAATCTAACCCCCTCGTGTTCAAAATAATCCGCTATATACTTGTCTTTGTCTTCCTCGGTCACACACCAGCTAGGATACCCTGACGCCTCTTGTTTCATTTTAAGAAATTTATTAATAAAATCTGTGAACAATCCTCCTTTTTCATAGGTGGCTACCTCATACTCCCACATTTCATACATATCTAATATGATATAGCCTACTTGTACAGCTTTACGGATCTCGTCCATCGTCCACGTTCCCACAAGAGCTCTCTGTTCACATTCATGATCACACTCCTCCTGGTTTAAGGTTTCTCCACATGTTCTGCATAAGACAAACATAAGCTTGTCATTCATTTTAGCCGGGAGTACAGGGTGATAAAGGTCCCTAGGTGGCAAAATTTTACATTTTAGCAGACCCTCAACACCAAGGCCGCGTGCTCTGCACTCCCTGTCGCCTACGTGAATTGTTGGATGGCCTACGGGATATTTCCCATACTTACACACATAAGGATAGAGTGAACACACATCCACATACTGGATAGTTTCATCCTCCTCACATTTGTGATAGGTTTTAGCGTTCCCCGTCCTACCTCCAAAAAAAGCTTGCCTTGGGTCAAGGGGCAGACTGTTTAAAATCGGCAGACTGTCTAAATGTTTGAGCTTTTGGTCTTTTTTAATTTTCCTAAATTCACATTCCCACATTTCTACAACCTCATATCCATGTAACTTTGCTATCCTAGATTTCGTTCTTTCATACCTTAGGTGAAGGCTATCGGATGGGTCCTCTTTCAAGGGAGCCTCTCGGCTATAAGGAAAACATTTCGGGCACCCATGCCAATAACATCCATGGAACTCATACACAGTTTTACCATCAAATCCATCCACTTTCATGCCGTTAACCTTTACTTCTTGGCCACGACCGGCATGTGCTATTCTAACCCCACGTTTTTCTTCCTCCCAAGACAGCCATTTTAAAGCAATAGCAGACTGATTGTCTGTAAAACGGTAACCATTTTTGGGGATAAGACCAATCGTCTTGGGTTTAGAAAGTTTCGACGAAAAGCTAGATTGCAAGCACTAGCAATGGTTACGGCTTCAAGAAACTGATCGACATTGCACTCTTGGAGGAATATTGATCTAAATTTAAGGCAAGCCTGTGCTAAAATCTCAACATCAGATAGACAATACTCTAGAATTTCCTTTTGGAAATCAAATACATAATTTTCAGCAACTCTTTCTTCATACCATTTCTCAAAATCCTTGTAGCTTTTCTCAAACATTGCCTCCGGGCAATAATAGTGCTTGGCAGGCATAGGGCCTACATAATTTTGATTTGCCAATGTATTAAAAAGATGCTCAAAATAGCCTTTCTTTCTCTCTGGAGGCAGGTCAAACGCTTTAGGGAGTGCAGCGAGGGCCATTGGGAAATAGCTGAGCGAATCTACAAACCTGACGTTATCCATTTCCATAAGAATTATTTTCGAGCCTCTCATAATCAGAGCAGGCGTGAATTTTGTCTTCTCCAGAATATATTTTAGTAAGAATTGAAAATCAAATCCTTGACCATTATGGGCAATCACACAAACATCCTTAAACTGTTTCCTGATTTCGGAAACGTAACTCATAAACTGTTCAATAGGACTTTCCTTAAACACTTTGGTTCTATTCCTACATGCCATGCAAAACCCCGAGCCTATACACTGGTAGCAAAACTGTTGTGATACACACAAATTAACTTTATGGACCTTGACTTCAGAGTCCGATAAAAGTGACTCATCTTGACGGGTTTCAAAATCAAAGAAGATGAAAAGATAGTCTTTGTTTTTAAACTTCCTCTCATCTCGTATCATAAAGCATTTATGGTTGGGTTCCTGAAAAGAATCACACGGCTTAAAATATACTTCCTCACATTTATGTGGCGTGTTTCTCCTTTTAATCCACACTACTTTACCGCAATCAAGGCATTTCTTTACAGTTTTACACAGGGTAACCTTGTGTGCAGCAAAACACTGTTGGTTTCTAAGAGTTAAATTACATTCGCGACACACTACTCCTCCATTACTTTCTAAACAAGGCGGAGAAATAGTCAAACACGCTGGACAACTATTTGAACATCTATGTTCACCTTTATGTTCATACGGGATATGACACGCTTCACAAAAATATGCGCATGCAAACGCAGCTGTGAGACTAGTAATCACATTATAATGACCATTGTGAAAAAGCAGGTTAATTTTAAACTTTGCATTTTCAACACACCCCTCATAATACACGTCCCTGCCTTTACGATCATAATTATATACAGTAATTTTAAAGTCGGTTAGTAGATCTTGAAACTTTTCAAGTTGTGTAATACCAAATCCAGATTCAGGTATTTCGACCCTCGCCCTTCTAATAAGCTCTTGAGCTCTCACTGTCTGCCTCCTTTTTCTATCTTGTCGAATAGCCTTGTATTCCGGGTCATTTGTTACAAAAGCCATAGCTACCACTAAAGCTCTGGGTAGACACAAATTATCCTCATTTTTAATTACCACAATCCCATGCCTTCCCTTACATTCCTCCTCAAAAGTATTAAACAGTCCAGGTCGTCTCCTACCACTGCCTACAGGAAGGTTGATCCGCGTACACTCAACTTGAAAAGTATCTGTTGACTTGATAGATTCGGAATTACTTTGCACAATCCCCCCAAAAATCGTCCATAAAATATTTTCATCAATTTCCCCCACAGGCCGAAAGGCAACATACCCAGGCTCTTTACTTTTTAGGTTTAAACTCTGCAACGTAAATCCTAGCTGGTCATTCTCAAATGCCTGCTCTTTCATGTCATTTACTACTTTCGCAAACCCCTTACGCAACCAATCTATCTCGTTAGTTTCAGGTGGGGGATTTGAAAATTTAAAAACTGTTTTACTTCCATACAATCTAAACTTCTTTACATACGTTTGATCAGTGCTAATGATACTGACCGGCTCGGGGGCACTATTTACAGCAGCCGGTTCATTACCTACTACGTTCTGCTCACTCAAACTATTATTCACATTAGTTTCCATAATGTCTTGTTTTATTCAATAAACTACAAATATTGCTATACTTAATATTTCTAAAATAAGAATGTTTTCTGTTTCAGAATATACTGGAAATCTCAAAGAAGAAGAAGAAATGTAAAAAGAAATACTAATGGAAAAGCGTGGAAGATTTTAAAATAGCCTTGTAAATAACTAATAAACACACTTTTGAGATACAAAGCTGTTTCACTTACCTCTGCCGCAGCTGGAACTCAACTAACTAGTTATTTAGGTTCGTACCTTATATAATAATAGCTGAGCCGGAAAACCCCAATAAACATGTATAAACTTGTCGGTGAGTCATTGTGCAGGTGTTCAGTGCAGATGCACACTTGTAAATTTATGACCCCATATTTATCTAATATAAATTTCCGGGAAGCCAGTATCATGCCAATTAACTTGGTTAACGACTTCCGGCGGTGGTCACGCCACCAAACGGATGTGATATAAATTTCCAGGAAACACATTATCTTGCAGCTAAATAATGGCTTCCGGAGGGTCAACCTCGCCAAGCAAAAACAAATATCAGGAAGGTGACATCACTGCTCTCTGATTGGTCAAGGGGCGGGGCCTAGCCGCCATCGCTGTTCTCTGATTGGTCGGTGGGCGTGGCCTGGGAGGGGGTAAGATGAAATGCTGCTCTCTGATTGGTCGGTGGGCGGGGCCTAGGGGGAGGGGTGGGGATGAAATGCTGCGTTCTGATTGGTGGGCTATCCTACCGGGACTTCTACCGTTATTACCATACGTTGAATATAAATCTTTTTGAACCATATCCCTCTTTAATGCAAAAAATGGTGAAAAGGTACCGGTTGTCCATAAAGTCTTGCCCTTATTTCATAGCTTTGCTGTATGGACAATATTATATCCACACGCATCTAATTTTCTTTCTGATTAATTTGTTAACACCTAAACTCAGATGATTGACAACAATGCGGATTACTTATAATGCAATACAAAAAACAAATTTTGATGGCCCGACTTAATCGCCACCTCGTTCACAACTCTGGACTCCTTTATTTTCTCTGATTCGTAAAAGATTGGTTTATTCTATTCCAGTTCCTAATTAAAAAACTCTTAAAGACAAAATAATAAATTCAATGACGTCCACTACTCAGAAAAAACCTAAGTAAGAAGTCGCTTTGAAGATTTGTAGGTAACCTAAAGCGCGCACATTGCAGCGTATTGAGCTTGAGCATGGATCTAAAAAAATTAATTAATTAATAAGAAGTCTCTTATTAAAACTGTAAATAAAACTTTACCTTGATATTAATCCAAGAAACATCCTGCTAGCCTACAGATTAGCGTCTGGGACTTCGGTTCAAGAGGTGACAGGTTAGATTCCCGGGGTGGCCATTAAAATTTGATGGATTTGGACCGCTTTCCCACAAATCATTTGTGTGTACTTAGTACAAGTCTACTTAACAAAATGCCTCTGGCGTAGATATGAGCAAAAAATTGTTTTCATACTACTTGGTTTCTTTACCTTTTCTCAGGGCAAGACTTAAGGACACCCGGTATGTTTAATTCATTACCGAAACACAATTTACTCTGTCACAAATCGTGTTGTGCAGGAATTGGCAATTCTCCCTAAATCTTGTTGGATGGGTAGGTTCAAGTAGTGGGCGAGCATGTCCCCAGTATCGTAAGGTACACACTGGGCTGTCGATGACGTGTAACGCGGTCCCCGAGAACAATACAAACACTCGGCACTACAGCCTCAGCACACGGCCACACAATGCCTTTACACTGATTACAACCTCTGCCTACACTCAACTATCGCACAAGGGTGTTGCCAATGTGTCACCGATAACAGGGTACCGCAATAAATTGTGGGACGTTTGTCATGTACTCTAAAATAATCTTGTATAATAAAAGAGTACATTTAAGGATCTAGAGAGAAAACTACTGAACAGATTGTGGTCAATTTTGTGTCTATATATAAATATAATTTATTAATTAATTATAATCTTGTTACACATTGTAACTTGCCAATGTTACTGTTATGCACTGGAATGTTCAAGGCGTTATCAATAAGACTGATGAAATTCAATTTTTGCTAAGTAAATTCAATGTATTATTTCTTGGGATATGTGAACATTGGTTAAATGTCAACGAACTTGCTGATATTGGTTTATCTGGCTACAAACTAGCTAGTGCCTATGGCAGACCTTCAGGCGTAAGGGGCGGTACTGCAATATTTCTAAGAGAAGATATAAAGTACCACGAGCTGAAATATATTGTGGAACTTTCCATTCCCAGTGTATGTGAGGTTTCTGCAGTATATGTCAATGAGTGGAACATAATATTGCTGGAAGTGTATAGGGTACCAGATAAAGGTAATTTTGATCTGTTCGTAGAAAGCCTATATAATATTATGAATGTTATGTCATTAAGGAATAAATATAATGCCTCTGTTTTGTTATGTGGAGATTTTAATGTAGATTTATTAGTTAATGATGTTTATGTATCTGTTTTTGTAAACTTGCTTAATAGTTTCAATTTACGATGTATTGTTTATGATGTCACTAGGCCCAACTTGGCTAGTAAGAAAGGGACATGTATTGACAATTTTGTCACATCAATTCATTCTGATAGGATTAAATCAGTTTTTATTGAGCCAACTGTGGTGTCAGATCATAATTCGCTGATTGCTTCTTTTAGCCTTTGTAGTAAGAAAGATGGAGATAAAGTAAATTTCCAAGATTATTCTAGAATTATTCGTCCTATTGAAGATATCAATGTAACATATTTTATTTGTTTGCTAAGAAAAGTTAACTGGTTGTTTATTTATATGCTGGGTTCCATAGATGAGAAATTTGAATCTTTTTTGAACATGTTTTTAAATGTTGTAGATTTAGCCTTTCCTGTCAAGCAGGTTAAAGCTGGTACTGTCAAAAGTAGGCCCTATAAACCCTCTTGGTATACAGAGAGCTTGTCAAATCTCAAAGATCAGTGTCTTGTGTTTTATAGTCTTTTTAAGGATACAGGACTAGCTTGTTATAGAGAATCATATTTATTGTTAAGATCTAAATATAGAAGTGATGTTGCTAAAGCCAAGCGGGCTTACAATTGTGATAGAGTGCTTAAAGCTAACAATACACCTAAAGCAATTTGGTCTGTTATTAAGGAAAACATGAATACTAATGACAAAGGAGCAAGAAAACAACAGGTTGTAAATTTGACAAGCGAAAAATTTAATGATTTTTTCTTAAGTAATGTAAAATCAATCAAAGAGAGTATTCCAAAGTCTAGATATGATATGTTATATTATTTAAATAAGTTAAATTGTACTCAATCTACTGATGTTTTGCCTATTTTTACTATAGGTAGTGTAAGTGTTGAAGAAGTTTATAGCGCCATCTTGTCTCTTAGTAATAGTCTTAGCCTGGATGTATATCATATTAATTCTGTGGTTCTGAAGCTTGCAGCACCGTATATTGTCGAAATTTTGGCATACCTGTTTAACCAATGTATTAATGAATGTATATTTCCTATTTGCCTTAAGTTATCTAAAGTTGTGCCTCTGTTTAAAAAGGGTGTGAAATTAGATTATAGTAACTATCGCCCAGTGTCAATTATACCTGTTATCGGCAAGGTTTTTGAAGTTCTGTTAAATAAGAGAGTTATCAGTCATTTTGAAAGGAACATTCTGTTTTCTGAAGATCAATATGGTTTCAGGCCTAATAGAGGTACATGTGATGCTATAGTTAGTTTCATGAAAAGCTGTATTTCTGGACTAGATGGAAAATGTAAGGTACTAGGTAGTTGGTACGACATGTCTAAAGCTTTTGATACTATTTCACATGATGTCTTGTTGGAAAAACTTAAATATTATGGTTTTGATCAATGTTCTTTAAATTTTTTCAAATCTTATCTTACAGAAAGATACCAGAAAGTCTTTTTCAATGGTTGTTTTTCTTCATATCTACATGTAAGCTCAGGAATACCACAAGGATCAATTTTAGGGCCGACAATGTTTGTAATTTATATTAATGACTTGACTGCAGCTGTCAAAAGTGATCACATTAAGTCTTATATGTATGCAGATGATTTGGCGATACAGATTCATTGTAAACTTTCTGTTTTGGTGAACCATTTAGTAAATAATACAAATTCTATAATTGAAGATTGGACTGCTGCTAACTCACTATGTTTAAATACTAGCAAAACACAGAATATCGATTTTTGTTTTGGCAACACCAATGAAATCAGTAGCGTTAAGTTTTTAGGTGTAATGATACAGTCAAATGTTAAATGGAATGTTCATATAGATGCTGTTTGTAAAAAGGTGTCTAAGGGAATCTTTATGCTTAGAATGCTTAGGGCCTATGTTAATATAGATGTATTGAAAACTGTCTATTTTGCTCATATTCAAAGTCATTTAGGCTATGGTATTGTTGTATGGGGACATGTTGGTGCTGTAAAGAGGATCTTAATATTGCAAAAAAGAGCTGTAAGAACGATGTTTAATGTCAACAGTAGAACTCATTGTAAACCGTTGTTTAGAGAACTCAAGATTTTAACTGTTACCTCGTTGTATATCCTAGATAGTTTGTTGTACATTAAAACTAATATAGATAATTTTCCTTTGAATAACACTGTTCATAACCATTTTACTAGGCAAAGCAGATTTTTACATATGAATCAGTGCAATTTTAAAACTACTATAAACAATTTCTGTGAACTCGGTATAAGACTGTTTAATATGTTACCTTGTTATGTTAAGAGTTTAGATGTAAAAAGATTTAAATGTGTTATTAGGAATATGTTAGTTGATTTATGTGTATATGACACTAGAGAGTTTTTTGAATATTTGAAATTGATAAATACCAATAGGCCTAACCAAAGTATGTTGTGATTTGCATTGTGATTTATGCTGTGATTAATTACTAAGTTGTTTGTTACTGCTGTTTTGGCTGAAAATTGTATTGTGACGTTGCTATACAAATTAATGTATTTGTTATTTGGCAATAAATGATTCTGATTCTGATTGCTACAATAACAAAGAATACTATTACAAATTTTGATATTATTTAAAAGTCTAATTGTTGTATAAGTGATTTCTTAATATATTAATTGAGAATTTGATTGCTGTCAAGGCTATTAATTTTTGAGTATTTTTTTCCAAATTATATTTGTTCCAAAAATCTTGAGTAAATTTGGGAATAGTGCCTCGAGCGCCGATTAATAATCCATACACTTCAAATTTTTTAATGTCATATTTATCTTGATAATATTGAGCTGTTTTACTGTAAATTTTTGTTTTTTCTTTATGAATTTCTAATGCTTGGTCTTCATTCTTTTCGAAACGGACTGTCGGGTCTAGTATCAGTCCCCAATCTTGATTTCTGTTGATGACTATTATGTCGCTGCGTCTGACACAGCCCCCTTCTTCGAATCCCGTTACTTCCTCGTATACTTCATAATTCTTTTTCTTTCTGAATTCGTCTGCAATAATTTTTCGGATAGTATGATGACGGGTATTTCGAAGAAGGTCATTAAAGGGGCACTGTCCAAGGACGTGGGGTAGTGTTTCACGAATGTAACTCTCAGTTACAGGACAATGCCTGCACTGGTTCCCATCCCTGGACCTCCCATGAATACTTCTTAAAGGAACTACATCTCCAATCATTTTTAAATAATATTTAAATTCGGACTCTGTCAGACCGCGACTTCTGGACAAAGACTGATTGATCTTCTGACATTCACTGAAAAGGATAACCCCTTTCCCCTTGTAAGGCAATTTACACCATTTGCTGTACTCCTGCTCTCTTAAAAATTCACGCAATATCTTTGTCCTAGCTTTATAATAATCTTGATCTATATTTAATTTTTTAAGGCAGTACAGCACTTCGGTGTTAAAGTTTCTAACCCTAAGAAGGTAAGGGTTTTTTACTTCTTTCAACACCCGACAAATGTTGATATGTTGGAGAGAGGTTTCCCATGACGACTTATTTAGACCTAACCCTTTATTTTTCACACTAGTATAAAATAGAGGGCTGGGTGTGTCGTTTGGAAGATCTAAAATTTCTTTAACTGCAGATCTAATTATCTTGTCAATGTCATCCAAAAATTTCAAAGTCAATTTTTTAATGGTGCCGTCTGGAATGGATAAATTAGGGAAGGCCATATAAAATTACTTAATACAAACATTTTTTGTTCAGATTTTAATAATGGAGTTGATGTTAGTTTTTCAATCTTGTTTATCAATGATTTAATGTTTCTTTCAGCGTCAAAAACTATTGTATCTGAAAAATTAACTCCCAGATATTTTATTTTTTCCTCTGAACTTATTGACCTAACTTCTTGTGAATCTATTGAAAATGATCTCTCAAGTATCGCACCTTTTTCAATGTTAATAATTTTGGTTTTTGATACATTTATTGTTAAGCCAATTTCCTTGAAGAGACTATTCACTGTATTATATAATATAAGGGCACTTTCTTTATTTTTACAGATCAAAGCTGT
The DNA here is from genome assembly GCA_030545055.2 of Neoaliturus tenellus. Lineage (NCBI taxonomy): Eukaryota > Metazoa > Arthropoda > Insecta > Hemiptera > Cicadellidae > Neoaliturus > Neoaliturus tenellus. The sequence goes on along the minus strand of JAQYXR010001568.1, from coordinate 16,436 downwards.
GTCGTCAGCAAACCCTAAAATGCTTAGGGATGGCATATCGTCACACAATTTATAACCGAATTCCTCACTTATGGATTGCTGAGACATGTCATCCAAGATATGGTCAATGCACAGGTTATACAATGAAGGGAACAGTGGAGAGCCTTGCATCACCCCTCTCTTTATATCAATATCTTTTGTTTTCCCCTTAAAGGTTTCTATTTTAGTGGTGTTATTGATTTGAAGTTGTATTATTGTTTCCCTCAGTGCTTGTGGTATTGGTAAAGATCTTAAAGTGGATTTCAAATGGGTATGACCAATATTGTCATAGGCTTTTTCTATATCAAGAAAAAGGATGGTGCAGTCGTCTTTTTTTGCCTTGGCTGACTTTAATATTTCATTTAAAATACTTGTATTTATATGTGCACCTGGCAGACTAGTAAAGCCAAGTTGAAACTGGTTAAAGCTGGTATATATTTTAAGCCTTTTATCAAGTATCTTTTCGAAGACTCTTCGTAGGACCGAGCATATTGTGATGGGCCTCCAGTTATTGACGTCTTTTCTATCACCCCCTTTGTCTATTAGGATCGTTCTTGCCTTGTGGAATGATGTTGGTACTCTTCCTGAACTGTGTATTATGTTATAGATTAGAACAAGAACCTTGGCTACTTTTTTCTGTTTTACGACCCTCATTAAAATTTTGTCCGGCCAGGAGCTGTATCAATCTTAATTGAGTTGATTGCTCTTACAATTTCATCCTCCGTAATATTTTGGTCATAAAGACGGTTTACATTGGCCATAGTAACATTATCTATTTCTTTATATATTCTTGATGTTTCTTCATTTGGATTGTTGAATCGTATTGAAAACTTTTCATGTAATGTTTCAAGGTCTATTTCACACCCTTTATTCCCGTCTCCAATAATTTTTCTAACGGCCTTTCTACGTCTGTCATAAAAATCAAATTGTAGTAAGTCATATTCGTATTTCTCTTTTCTCCTTTTCCTTTCATTTTTAGTTTTTCTTTGTGGATTAGACGACTTTTTGTAATTACTGTTTTGGGGGTAGTCACGATTCATCTTTCTTAATTTATAAAACTTGTATGCAGGGTGTTTTGGCCCTGGTAATTCATATAAACTTTTGGATAAAAAGCTAGTAAACTCCTCTACATTGTGAGAAAACTCTTCAAACGTTTGTTTACCACTGAAAATTTTAATCCAATTTTCTAGTTCAATCTCAAAATCTGTCATCTTGTTAATTTTATTCGTTCTTAAATCATCCATTTCGTCGTCGAGGCTGATAGAGGGTTGTATCTTGGGAACATAAGGATTGTACGATTCTGCAATCTCTACACGGCGTGTACTATAATGTGCCTTAGAAATATGGAGCTGTAGACCTCTTTTGTTTTTAAAAATCTTTCCACATTCATTGCATTGTTCCTGTTTACAAGTTTTTCCTCTTTGGGATTTTCGGTTTTCTTTACACTTTGATATGCCCGTACAAGGTTCGGGAAAAGTATCAAGATTCTGGAATCCACTCATTCTAGATCCGTTACAATTTGAATAAACTTTTACTTGTTCGTAGATGGTTGATACATCGAAATAACTTTGAAACCTCGATTCCATCAATATATCAACATTGTTTGTTAAACAAGAAGCTACAAGTTCGGCATTATGTATCATGTGAGCACCACATTCAACATTTGTTTTTTGTTTACTACAGTTCACTTCAATTAGGTCAAAATTATCATCAGTACCAGCAAGGATGAATCTTCTAATCTTATTAGCAAAAGCTCTAGCATGTTGAAGGTTTAAGGGTGATAACGAATCAAAATGGTAACACCTGCACTTCTCAATATCAAATAGTAATAAAGACCAATGGCAATTTTTCAAATATTCGAAATTTTTTGAATAGTTCTCGGTCAATCTGTTGTTTAGAGTACTCATTACATATTTAAACTTATTTAAATTTTTTTCTAAACATATATTCATTATCAGATTTTCATCCGATTCTATTTTTAAAACATGACTTGCTGTAGGATCTATATAAGTACAAAAGTCTGGTAATGTTAATTTGTAATCGAACCAGGCACATATTTCATCATCTTCAAATTCATGCCAAGGTACAGCATGTTGCTCATTCCCATTTATAATAGGTCTTATTTCAAGTGTAAAAGTTTTAGGTACAAATTTAATGGAATAGTCCATTGTCGACCCATTTAGTGAGTCTGTATTATCATTAACAAAGTCTTCATTTTTGTGCGTAGCTTTTATATGGGACTTAAATCTTTTAAAGTTTTTACAACAAAAAGGGCATTGCTCCTTATCTCTCTCACTACCTACTGTGATAAAAGATCCAAGATCAGGGCCAGGACTCATTTCCACATCGCCACTTAGTAGAATGAAAGATAGCAGTATCACATAGGAAGCCTTGCACTTTAGATGATTATTTAATTTCCAGATATTAATCCATTGAGATTTATTTTTCCTATAACTTAAGTTTTTCAATGAAGTATTCATAAGAATAGTATCATGATTAATGTAGTAATACCATATTTTAATTCGTAATTCTTGAAGACAATCAGGAAAGTTGTTATTATCCTTTTCCATGTAGTCAGAAGATAGAGCCTGAATTATTCTTAAAAGGACGATGAATTTCAAGATTTTCAAAATTATGTTACTCATTATCAAAACATTTAAACTAACCTATACAACATATACAATCTGTTGGATATTTATAAAAACTCAAGTAATTAAAATTTTGTTAAGGTTTCTGTTTTGTAGAGAGAATATTTACCTTACATTAATGAAATCCATGTCAAATCACAATAAATAAAAGAATAAAACTTAATAAAAAGTAAAAATTATCAGAGTTTTTAAATTTTGATGTTTCCAGTTTATCAGCTTGTCAGCTGTTCAAGATAATTTTTTTCTTATGGCAACTAGATGGTAGGAAAAATATGGTATACCTCGAAAAATGTTTAATAACGCCGCAAAACGCCTATTTAAACCAATCTAAGTTACTTTGTCAATTTGTTTACTGCTCCAGGTGATCCAAATCATTCATTAAAATTTGACACCACTGTTTATTTACAAAGTAGTTTTTGTAAACAAAGCAGACATCTTATATTAAATTATCAACAAAAGGTAGGGAAAAATTATTTTAAAAAATGTAAAAATAAATATTTAACATGTGTTTTTTAAACAAAATTTTAATCACTATATAAAAAGACTTTATTTTTGCAATACCGTAATACCGGGTGTCCATAAAGTCTTGCCCTGATTTCATAGCTCTGCTGTACGGACACCATTATAGCAAACATGTATCTTACATTTCTTGTTTTAAAGGGGATTTAATCTAGTTTTTTTCTCATTAATTTGTTAAGCTAAATGACAACAATGCAGTTTACTTTTAACCCACTACAAAAACAAATCGTGCTGACTAAATTGCCACCTCGTTCACCATGCTTGACCTCACTGGATTTCTTTAAGTACTTTGATTTGTCAAAAATTTAGTTTATTCTTCCCCGGATCCAAATTTATAAACTCTAAAAGACAAAACAATAAATACAGCGACGTCCGTTACTCAGGAAATGTTATCTGAAACAGAAAAATAGTTGTTAATAAATAATTAAATAAAAACTTGACTAGAATATTTACAGGCTACCCAAGGCACAGAAATTGAAGTACATCGAGTTTGGGCATAGCTTTAAACAACTTAAGAAGCGACTTGTTAAAACTGAAAATAAAACGTTGGCTTACCACCAATGCTTTTTATATTTTTCAGTTTCTTTATCAAGGCAAGACTTTATGGACACCTGGTAGTTTAATTTGTTGGCACATATGTTGTAACATATTAATTATCAAACCATTAAAGATGTAAATATGAAAAACTATACATAGAGACACATTAATATAATCGTTTACTGCAGTACACGATTTAGTAAAGTAGTTCACTGCAATTTATTACCATACAGTATTTCAATCCTTTTATTATATAACATATACAAGGGTGCGGAAAAGTCTATGCAGCCGGCTATATCTTATTATTAATAACTTAGCTACATATTTAAAAGCCTAAATTGAACTGGGTGCTAAAAGCCTATTTTCTAACGTTATTACTGAGTGCTCAAGTCTGATATGGTGGTCGACCCACGAGGAGTCAGTGTATAATTTTTTAAACTCTTTGTATTGGCTTCGGCCGTTGATAAATAAAGAAATCTCAAATGTAAGGATAAGTTTATATGTGCATTAAATTAAAGGTCTCACTTAGTAGATTACAATGCCTCAAAGCCGGCCTTAAAACAGATAACCAAACCGGAACTCCTAAACGGTACTCCAAACGGAGTGACCTATTTTGGACTTTCTCAATCCCACATTCAATATGGGTTAATCAATTGGGGTCACTCGTCTCAAACTAAGTATATCATTTTTCTATAGAAAAGAATCGTTCATACAATGGCTGGGAACGATTAAACCAACGCTGTGGAGCACTGCAAACCTCTTTTCATTTAATTTTGCATATATACTATTGTTAACCTTAACACAATACTAGTATACACAAAAACTAACATTCACCATTTTCACACCAGACAGGAATTTCATACAATACTAGAGGTAAAAATACACCATACATTCCACATCACAGGCTAGCGATCACGGGCTACTTTTTCAAAATTTACTGTGTGAAATTATATAATAAGCTGCCTGACTCTCTTAAGCAATTGGCTAACCTTGATAGGTTTAAGGTTGAGGTTTATTTTACAGTGTGTTAACTGCCCTTGTTACTCTATAAAAGAAATTTTAGAATCAGTTAATGTTGACCTTACAGCCTAATAGGCTCCACTGTATCATTAGTTATAAGTAGTTTTAAGCACCTCTGACTATACCCATTTTATGTCCTCCTGTACCTGATCAACGGCATTTAATATTCTTTATTCTTCAATAGAACCAATGATTTTATACACTGATGTGAATATACTTTTCATCCAATGCTTTTGTTTGATACAGAAATTTGCATTGTTCACCGCACCAGAAGCGCTGCAATAATCCACTGGTTTTACAGTGCTAAAAAAACACAATATCATAACAAAAAAAGAATCTTTATAACCTTGCCTGCTTGGTTAAAACAGAGGTAGAATTTGTCAACTGTACTTCTGGTTCGCTACGGGACATGGCGCCACTGGTTAGAAGGAACTTATAACAGCAATTCAAAAATGAGAAAGAAGGTTAAGTGAACAGTTGAATGAGTATTGGGTATAATAAGACGCAATGAATTATAATGAAGAATATAAAGAGCAACGGTTAATAACTAATGGATTGACTGAATATTTGAAAAATACACTTCACACCGAATATCCACTTATCCAAATAATATACTTGGCAAACAGCTGACTTTTTAGTCCTATGCCTTAAAAAATATCACAACTTATTTTTTAGGTCCTATGGCAAAAAACTACGGTTTGTGTACTATTGAGAGTAGAAAAAGCACGTCGATTTCGTGCAGAATGATAAAATCTATTATCAGTGTTACAATGTGATATGTCTTTAGAACTACAGTACTTAAAAAAAATTAAAATTTGAGTTTACTAATAAATCGAGCTCTAATATCAATTAAGTTCATTCTAAATTAATAAACACTCTAACACTTACTGGCGGGGCAAATATTCAATAGACATTCCATAATATGTTCATAAAAAATGGCCATCTAGTTGCTAGGAACACTCATACTCCTTGGTTTACTTAGAGTTTTCCTAAAATTAAAGAAAATATTTATATTTTATTTAATATTTTGAAGGTTGTGAGTGAGATTGACAGAATAAAGATTGCTTTGGGAACTAATTTAAAAGTAGTTAAACTTTTTTGTCGCAGCAGCGTATTACATTTCATGTCTTAAATCCTATGTAAAGGATAAGACATAAATAAGTCAGAAAGTGTTTGCATTTCTACCTCTAATATTTCGTGGAGATAATAATTTAAAAGTTTTTCTCGTAAAACTTCTTGACATATCCGTATGATAAATAATAATATCTACTAGGGGGCTGTGCGAAAATTGCGCATTTTATGATTCTGTATGAGTGAAACTCACCTACAGTACGCTAATGTTGATTATGAAGTGACAGAGATCTATTTTTGTTTACTATCTGGCTTTGAAGTTCATCTGAAGGTTATCTTCTGTTAAATTACAATTCAAATTAAATATCTTGTAATAAAAGTTGGCCAACATTTCAAAGCGCCCTCTAGAAATAAATTAACGCCAGGGTGCGACCCAGAAAACGAAATTACATTTTTAATCGTCATTCGCCCACGCGCAACATCATAAGATTTAAAATGACACCTCAAACTTAAAAATAGGTTAAGTAGTTCGAGAGAAAAGGGGGCGTCACAGACTTATCTATATTTATTGAATACGCTAAGGGTTTTTTTTTGTCTTGAGAACTCTTCCTACAATTTTCAACCGATTTTCAAGTTTTTGGTGTCGTTGGATAGGGCTTGGTCTGTAGTTGTTTCCGCCAAAAACTGATAAGAATCTGATGGAAAATAAAGGAGTTATCCACCATTGAAATCTCAAAATTTCCCATTTAAATAACATTGGGATTGAATAAAGCATTTTAAACATCTGTTAATAATCAGCTGTAAATACGTGTGGTTTTGGTGATTGCAGATATTCACAATATTGGATTGGTCGGACGTCAATGATTTAGAGATAAACTAACATTTGTATTGTATTGAAATAATTTTGCTCGATTTCGAGCAACACGTTTACTAGTAGTTATAAATTATTGAAATAAGTATATCAATAATAAACAACTTAACAACTTAACTGTGTTTAACAACATTGGCATATCCATAAACTTTTAGATTTAGAGAAAACTGTAAATTTGGGACTTCACCTATTTTGGTAAGAAAAAATTTATTTTATCACACTACATAGGTATCACATGTTTTCAACCCTCACTAAGGGGGGGGGGGGGGATCGGCTTTAAATCGGCCTGCATTGTGCAAATGAATCTGGGCTGCAATGGATAAGCGCACTGGATTTAGCTTTATAGAGAAGTCAAATGTTTATTTTAGTTTAATTTTAAATGTACTGACGCAGGTCATTTGCACTGCAGAACATCTTTATTATTATTTTAAACTATTATTATTTTAAACTATTATTATTGTTTTAAGTTGGTAGCTGGCTATGATTAAAATAACATTTTTTTTAAATTGTTGTTGCATTAAAAAAACAGTTGATCTGTTTTTAGCGAATTTCCCTATAGGGAATACGCTATTACGGTAGTAGTCACGGTAAGACCTAAGCCCGGGACCATGATACTTTTTCGTTTTGAGGTCCCTAGAAGCCAAAAACACCGTTCGTTCAAATTGATATATATATGTATATATATATATATATATATATATATATATATATATATATGTGTGTGTGTGTGTGTGTGTGTGTGTGTGTGTGTGTGTGTTTGTGTCCGTGAACACGATAAATTTTGAATGGAACTTCCGATTTTGATGAAACTTGGTACAGGGGTGGAAGCCAGCGCCTACTAGGTTGAGTTCGCGAACCAGAATCATCGGACCATGGGAACGGGGTTTTATGGGGTTTCAAAGGGGTCAAAAATGGGTTTTTGGAATTTTTGAACCTTAATTTTTTAAATTCATCAATTTTAACTGAAACCATTTAAAAGAGCTTAAAAAACAAACAATTTGGTATTTTGAATTTTCATCATAGCATAACTGGTTACGGGGAAAATCCAAAAATGTGTTTTCCATGTTATTCTTATGGGAAATCAAGAAACACTGTATCTTGCTTATTTATTGACATAACTTAATCAACTTTGGTATACACATTATCTATATAAGGTTAGTTGTCATCTACCGTTAGAGTATTCTAGTTTCGGTGGCCTTAGCTGATGTGAAGTGATTGCCTAGCAACCAGAAACACAAGCAGTACATCTCGCTATGTTTGAGATCAAGGAAATTAGAATCCTACCTGGTAGCGGACATCTGCAGACATGTCCAAGCCACGCCAATGACGTCATACTTGTTTACTTTTTGAAAACTCAAAACTAAATAGGTTAAAAGTACTTTTATCAGTATCGTTATGAAAAGATCTTAAAATTCAGGCAAATATAGAAAGTTAGCTGTTTTAAATTAGAGCAATTTGCTGTTATGTGTGTCTTATAAAATTGGGTAAATGCAACAAATAAAGAATTAATGACAATGTTATTCATGTGTGAAAGTGGGATTGGAAGAGGGAAGATTCTTCACGAAGGAACACTGAGTTTTGAGTGGTTATTTTCAAACAAATCGACAGAACTATAAGAATGTTAATTTTACAATAGGGCCTGTATATACCTACTCTTAATTGTGATTGTAATTATTTCAGTATAAGGCCTACCCGATGTATTGTACATGATACATTTTTATTGAGTTAGTCCTTGTGTAGTGCCAAATTTTATTTCATAAATTTCATCTTAAATAAATAGTTACATAAGTTCTATCATATTGTTTCAATTCATTGTCGGTACCATACTTTGAAAAGTAGACTAGATTTTCTATAAAAAAGCAATATATTTTATAGACTTACTTTATGCTTACTTATAGCTTACTTAACTTACAGTAGGCTATGATCTGTTGTTTGGCCAATATTCCCATGGGCTAATATTTAGGCCGGTAGTTTTAAATTGTATGTCCAACATCTCATTCACTTCCATTGAATTCACTATTTCTCTTCAGTCTTTATGGCATTTAAATACATTAATTTCAAATGCAGATACTGATAGGCTATGCCTATACTTTGAAACCTTAGGCCTAATTTATAAATTTTTGTTCTTCATTATGGATTAGCCACTTGATCACGTACTTTTAGCAAAAGAATGGTTTACAATACCTGCTTGTCTAGTGATCCGGAGGGGTTAGTTTACACTACCATAGTTTCGGGTCTTTTTGACCCATTGTCAAGTGTTTTTCAGTTACAGTTCACATTAATCCTTTATGGTGAAGTAGTCAGTATATTTAAATTAACAATATACTAATAATGTTTGTTCACCACCCATCAGTGGTTCATTGTAATTTCCTTGAACCTTCAACATTTTGTAGCCTATTACAAGCACTGCAATAGTCTAAAGCATTAATAAACATAGCCTATAATAGAGTTTTTACGAAACACGATAGATCTTACGGTAATCACTATAAACAATTTCATCTTAAAATCTTAGAATAATAATTTATGAAGGATGGTTAAACTGAATAAAAACTTGTAATACTTGCCAATGATTAATTTTCAATGAGTTTTTGTAACTTTATGGAGTAAATGGCAAAATCCACCATTAGCCTGTTTAAATAGTGTTTAGCATTTACCGTTGTGCAAAAACTCTCTAACTAGCTTAATATACTTGTTAGTGTCACACACGCCAATTTTCATTTTCTACTACAATAATTATATTATTAAGTAATAAATAGACCCAGGGCCTAGAGATTTATTTTACACAAAGATTTAGGGACAGGTGAACTTTGAAGTCCCGACTAACTTCGGCCACAATTGGAGGCACCACCCACCAATCTACAAGTAGGCTACAATGTGGTTATGCCTAATAATATCCCTAAAACAAACTTTTGTGTTTTAAATACAGAAACATGTCCTTCTCAAACTAAAACAAGCTTGTCTGAGCCAAACTGTTAAGGAGCTTGATAAGCTATAGTATGATTATAACATGTTTTTTTCTGTTTAAGACAACAAGAGTTTTCTGTCAAAACTTACGCTAATCAGTTTTCGAGGTTTACCAAATGACTAAAGTTTCTAGTCAGTTAACTTAGGCTACTAGAGTGTAGGCGGGCTTACACACAACGTAAATTGAACAACAAGTCGGTACGTTTTGTCGGATGTCGGACGTTCGTTTACACTTAAAAATTAAACGTAACAATTTGTCTGAACGATATGATGGTGCAAGCACACGTTCCAACTTTCCGTATAAGTCAGTCGGTGTTTTCCCCTCATGTGTCCTTTTTATTTCTGTCAGAATAAGCTTTACTTTTAATGTGCCATAAGCAAATAAAGCTTTTGTACAGTTCTATAAGTTAAACTCTATCAGGAACTCCTGAGAGGCTGACGCAGGTCTGACATTTCTGTTCCTTCACCAAAATAAGCTTTAAAAAACTGGTAAGCAACAAAACTTCAAAACTTAAACAACAAATGGAACTTACACAGTAATCACTCAAAAATACGAGACGAGATATGAGATGACGACGACAAAACTGCGGTAAAACAAGGTGTATAGATTTACACGCCACGACTTGTTGATGCCAGCTTGCCAAGCAACGACTTGTCGTTGCAAACCCGCGAGATTTGTGTAATTTTCCGCAAACCTTCCAATCTGGCTTCAACTCAGACAAGTCGTAACGACTTGTGGTTTATACGGTCCGTCTTGCATGCACCATCATATCTTTCAGACAAATCGTTACCAGTAAGTTTTATTATTACGTATAAATCCGCCTTAAGGGGAAATTACTATACAGTGGCAACTAGGACCGTTTCATTATTTTGTCATAACATTTTTAAAATAGGCCTATGTTTTCTTTCAAAAGTAAAAACATTACCTGTTGAGATGGCTTCTGGAAGGCACACCGTCTTTCTGACTTGATGATGTTCGCCAACGTTTCGGAGACATTGCAGTCTTCCATCTTCAGGGCCATCCACGTAGTTTACACCACAGGCCAAACTACTTAAAAGGTACCTACTAACTACTTGAAACGTCGGCGAACATACGCCCAGAAACACTACGCCTTCTAGAGGCCATCTCAACAGGTAATGATATCGTCCGTGGAAGCCTCAACTCTCCAATAAGTAAGAACATTTTAAAGGGACATTTTATTCAGTGAAGCAAATCCTGTGGCTTAGGCCTACTCAGAACATCATTTTTAATTGTTATTTATTTTTTTTTAAAGTAGGCCAATATAACAATACAATACCGTATTACTTAATGTGTGTTTCATTTTACTAAATTTTATAAGGCCTATTTTAAATCATTAGCCTACTAAAATAAAATAACCTATGAGTAATCCAAAAGAATGTCACACACTTAGACCTATGGTCATTTCATCATTTTCCACCCTTTAAATCATATTTAATTAATTATGGAAGAGAAAATGTTTTATTTTTCAACTTATATTTTGCAATTGGAAGAAATTTCCCGTAGGTAGACTATGCCTCTCAGATGAGTTTGCAGGTTTATTTCTGTAGACACGTTATTTGTTTAGACACTAGATTGGCAATATTTTTAGTAATGATGATTTGTCACGAGAAAAAAATAGTAATGCTATCCATTTGGTGAGTTAGAGGAAATTTGCAGTGAAATGCATCTAGACAAGTTAAATTTCACCAAACACTTAACTGGACGACTGATGAATGATTGAATATTCTATATTCAAAACTTCGTATTAGTCTTTACAGTAAATTTAATTTCTTGAAACAGAATTTCATAAAAATGTAATGTTAAAAATATGTGTTTGGTAAAAATCATCAAGTTAATCCTATACTATAATACGAGGAATGTCTGAAGGGATGTGTGTTCCACGATCTCGAAATCTAGCTGTCAGATTTTGCTTAAACTTTGCAATTAAAAGTGTATTGGCCCAAAAATAAGTTTAGAAAAGGCCTCCATCCCAGGAAAAATCGAATTTTGTCAGAATTTAAGTTTAAAAATCGTAATTTTTAACATTGGTCTTATGGGTTGCTATTTTGGTAACGAAATAACAACGAAAGGTAGCCTATACAAAAATAAAGGAACATTAATACTAAGCAGACTTTTTGAAACAGCTGTTAACTGTGAAGAGGTATAGTTGGTTGTTGGGGAAAATTTAATAGCTCTAATGACACTATATCAAAACTGAATTTAAACCAACGAGCAAGTCTCGGTTAACCTGGTACTATTGTTCAAATTCTCAACATAACCTTTTCGTTAAGGTTAAAGTGTTGTACAAAATGTAAACAAAATTGCAAAAAGTAAACAAAGATGACGTAACTGGCGTGGATTGGAAGTATCGTCTGCAGATGTCCGCTACCTGGTAGGATTCTAATTGCCTTGGTTGAGATTATGTTTTGTTTATAATGAACGAAAAAATATATTTTTTTTTACTTGTTTAGAATTTATTGATTTGGGTAGAGTGATGAAAAATATCGTTCGTCACTCTGCCAAAAATGTTTTGCCTGCTCTCGATCGTGTCTCGACTTCGTATCGAACTTGAAACACGATCTCGAGGCCGGCAAAGCCCCATTTTCGGCCCTTGTAACGAAATATACTATTACTGTTCATCGCCCGAGTGCGAAAAATTGGTTTAATCATCATGCCAACATCTTAAACAATTAGGCAAAAAAATAGAGATACCAGATTTTATGCACTATAAAAGTACATCGTAACTGGACCATAGTGAAGAGTTTTAGAATTAGTGATGAAGATCAATATTTCAAACACTAACAAGGTCGATTGTACGATAATTGGCACTATGATTTAATTTCTATTTAAATTAACTAAGTAAAGTACCATGGAGCAAGGTTTGATGACCAGGCATTAAGATATATGCAGCTCATTGCGTTGCACAGGTTACCCTAGTAAAACTTATATTTTGTGTAAATATGAATAAATTTATTTGTAAAATAACTAAATGTTGTTTATGCAAAGTAAATATATTACCAGTAACAATCAGTTCCGGGCATAAGATACAAATCGTAGTGTTTGCAATGACTTTTTTTTATTTCTCAAACGCCTTGTATGTTTATCATATTTAATTTCAATATAAATACTTGCCTTTGTCTTAGAAAATTGGTATTTCTTGCTAATAAGAGTAAAATATAAAATCCCTTCTACCAAATCTAAAAAATTAAATTGTAATAGAAACCATTAGTAAAAGAAAAAGAATGTTCTTTTTCCCCCTTTTTACTCCGTCGACTTAATTTTTATATCATTGTAGTCGACATAACGTAAGAGTATGACAGTGTTACAGTACAAAAAAATACATTGTATGAGTTAAGTTTCCTCATGGTTTTACAGAATTATTCTGAAAAATTATCATAAGTTTTTTATTCTATATGAAGTAAAAAAGGTTTGACATGTGCTCTAGTCGTTTTGACATGTGTAAAACTTTTAAATTATGTAATATATTTCTCATATTTTAATGTTCTATTAAATTATATTACGATAATTACCAACTTAATTTATCACGTAACACTTTTTCAAACTATCCTTTTTATTTACAAGGAGATATAATATAAAATAATGTTTTGTTTAAATCTGGAAAATTAGGATTTGAAGGAAAATCAACCCCACAAACAATATATCAACACTGGTAAACGAATTAATCCAAACAACTGAGACTGAACAGAATTATGGATTTCATCCCAAATTTATTTCCTATCGAAGTTAGTCGATAACTGTTATGAATTAGTGCCATATTTCCTTCGTAAAACCTAACAGATGCTCAATATTCAATACAAATTCTCAAAATTTATTTTAGGAGATATCTTACTTATGGCTGTAAACATCATTTTAAATTTTTAAAGACTAATCAGTTTTAAAATTGTTAATCCTTTCGTACGCAATGTCTTTAAACACATAAGTATAACGTGTTTCTGTGTTCTTTACTGTTTTGGAATTTGCCTTTTCCATTAGGACTTTAAATTTTTTAACAAGACCTACATAGGTACTTTAGCTCGATTGTAAAAGGGCCTAATTAGTTAAATAGTTACCCTATCCCCCAGTTGCCTAGCTGTTTCTTACAACAGACGTTGTGATTCACAACAGCTCCAGTGTTCTGCAGCCTCAAGTCTAAACCATGTGTCTGCAATACACTACAACTGAGTCCAATAATTTTACTTATTTGTAACTCTCAAACTTGATTTTATCAAGGTTGATTTTTTTTTAAGTTAGTTGCAAATTCATCATGTTTTAGGCCTATTTAGCTTCAAACTATCGTCAAAAGTTAATTTAGCGCCCTTAAACAGCTTCGCTAATAAAATTTGACTGCCACTTTTTTTCATTATCAGTCTTATGACAATAATTGCTATTATTCTCCAGTGCGTTAAGAATTTACTTTAGGAGTTTTAGCCCTCGTTTTAAAAAAACATGAAACTAATTGTGACAAAGTATCGATAAATTTTATATGGTGACTTCGATGAATTATTTATTGTTAAGCAAGCCAAGGCAGAACTACTGTGAAATGAAAGCTTACAACCAGTTAGAAGGAACAACGGGCTCAGCCCACTCAGGTTGAATTAAGCAAATTACTGTGATGGCGTAATCTCATAATAAACTCCAACTTCAGCCGGAAGAGTTTAATTTGTCTCTAAAAGAAAACAATTCTCAAGGATCTTTAAATTTGCTTTTTTGACAGTGACGATTTGGACAAACATTATCTTAAGATATTTCCTTATATTGTTTGTATTTCCTATGATTTCACTATAAGTTGACAGTCAGTTATACCGTATGAAAATGAAAGAAGGTGATTCAAATATTTTATATCAAAATATAACCTTATTTAGGCTTATACAGTTGGGCTGTTAAATAAAAAAAATTAGAACTTTATTAGTTTAATACTTTCTAATGAATGAGAATATTTTAGGCTGCGCCTAGTTTTTAAAACACAAAAAGACCCACGTTTGATGAAAACTACTATATTAGGACTTTGTGGAATTATTTTAAGAATTTTATCTTAATATTTACTATTGTTTAAGCAATTTATGAACAAAGTTTTAATCTATGTACCTTGGGCCACAACGTAATATTCCAGAGGGAGATGAAAAAAATAAATAACAAAGTTTATTTAAGATTTAATACAAGTACATTGGTATATTAAATATATAAAATTAAAAGATACTTGTAAGATATTACGCATTAAACCTTGGGCCGGCCCAAGGCACAAGGCGTGTGGTTGTGTTGTAACCGATAGTACCATTGACTATGTACACTCATTTAGTGTACAAAGTCAATGATAGTACAATGATGGTAGAAACATTTTTTAGTTTAAGTTATCTCAACATATAGTTTGACTAGAAACATAATAAAATAAAAAAGTCATATTAATACTAAAAGGATCCTCCCTATGAATCATGTGTTAATGAATTCATAATAAATTTACTTTAAGAATAATAAAACTGTAACTTAGTCCAAAAATATTTACTTTTGCACCAGTAAAACATACTTTCACTAACGTTTAGATCACAACTACGGTTAGACCTTGGAGTGTCAGCTAAGAATTGTTCGACTTCATCAAATAAAACCAACATTTGAAAACTCATCTCGTAAACAGTTTTAACTAGTTTTTAGTCTTATTCAACTATATGAATAAAAGCGAATATCGACAAGTCTGAGCGAAGCGGATAGTATCCATTAAAATGCGACCCTCAGACAACAATACAGTTGCACTTGAAGGTAATTAACAAAGTTTGGAACTTAAGTGCCCAATAATTATTTTTACCAGTTCAAGTGATGAGCAAATAATTGAAGGAGTTGTTTTAGTTGAAAACCCTAGTAGTAAGTTATTCTACCGGAAGGTATAAAAGATTTACAATTTTGCTTTATTCTGAATTTTTAATCAGATTCGCCCCAAACCTTTAATAATCTAGACGTCTAAATTAATTGTCAGTATACCTAATAAAAGTTGGCAGAATCCCGTACAAGCATAGAATTGGGGATAGGTCGGTTAAAATTGTTATGTAAAGTCATGTGTTTATAAATTCACATTTACCAAAATGGTACAAAATTATTTTATAAATTTGTTTAATTTGTAAGTTAGGGCCTTTTACCACTTAACAATATAAATTTTTCATTGAATGCGAAGAGAAATGGGAGATTTCGAGTTATGGCTCTACATATTTTAAACTAACTTTTCAGAGACAGTATTTATCATGAGATAAATTCTTAATGACGTCAATAACTCACTCTCCATTGGCCCAGCTGTTCGCGCTAAGTGTGTTAGCTAACAATGAAATATTGTTAGCTAGATTAAATTGCATTTTAATTATATACGATACATTTGTGGTTACTATAGTTGAAAAATATGTAGATATAATGATAATGTTTATGCATGCTGGTGCAATTTTAACTATTTTTTTAATGATTGTAAAATAAAAACTGTAAACCAGCAAGTTACGCTGTCTTGAGTCTGCAACTTTCCAAGTAATGAAATATTTTACAATATCAAACTGTATCCTACTAAAAATGTTATATATCGAGCTCAACCACGCAAAATCATTACACTGAAATACTATCAAGCTGTTTAACATTGTTATGAAAATACCTAGCACATCAGAAAAACATATGTCGCCTGTTGCGTCCTTATTCCGAATTTAGTGGTTTGCCTCACACGTTAAATTGTCACACAAAAACAAGAATTAGGAATTAGTTAGAAATTATAAAAAATGTTAAATGACTGAGATCTATATTCTTGAACCGAATTTTTATAGAC
>JAQYXR010001567.1:0-30146 GCA_030545055.2 Neoaliturus tenellus | reverse complement strand
CCATGAGACCTACGGTAATAGCTTATTCCCTATGGGAAATTCGCTAAAAATTGCTGAACATTGATATAATTTAATATTTACCTTACCGAACCATTACATTTCTGAACAATTAATATTTTCTAACAATATTCCATGGCAGAGATTCTACACACTCATTACTACGGTGTGTATGCGTAAAATACATAATCTTGCATTCCTTTGGAAATTCGCTGAGTACACGGGTTTGCTACAACGAGGGTATTATTTTTATAATATATATTTTTTTGCACTGACATGTTTTAATTTAAGTTATTTTCATTTGTACTTAACTAAATGATTTATTTTTCAATAAAAAATTCATATGATTCTATACATCTTAAAAACAAATTTAAATTAATAATATTAAACGTTAATACACCCCGTCGCAGCAAACCTGCGTACTCAGCGAATTTCCAAATTAGTAATATTAATTTGACCAGATAAATCTGTAAACAAAATATAATCACGTGCTCATAAATAGGGAAATAAATGTCTATTCTCCTGATAAATGTAGGAAAGAGTATGCAGGTATGCTGTCATGGGGAACACTAAAAGTACGTTTTTAGCATAAAAAAAAAACTATCTCGAACATATGAAGCCATAAACTTAGTTTCATCTATATCTGTCCATAAATAAACAAGTTCGCTTATTTTCCATATGATTAACATGGGAAAAGAGTATGCAGGTTTGCTGCCATGATAAGCACAAAAACCAAGATTTTTTACCATAAATAAATTAAGCTCAACCAGAATGAAGCTAAATACAAGTTACATCCAAAAATATTGGTTAATAAGTGAAATATTATCAAATCCTTATCCTCCATAAGATTAACATTAGAGCCTCAAAATACAACGTACTGTCTTTAGACTTTTTAATATCTCGGTAACCAATGGAGATAGAGCAAAGCTTCAAAATACTAAATTGTGTGTTTTTTTGAGCTAAATCCAAAGGTGAAAATAAAAATTAAATATTTTTAAAAATTATATGTAAAAAAGGCAAAAAACCCATTTTTGGGGTACAAAACCCTCCAAAACTACCCCTTCTGATAGGTCGATATGTCTGGTTTACGAACTCATCCGAATAAACGTAGGATTACACATCTCTACCAAATTTGGTGTCGATCGGACCGTTTTTACGAGAGTTATCGTGTCTAGGGACACATACATACATACATACATACATACATATATAATATATATATATATATATATATATATATATATATATATATATATATATATAAATTTTAATGACTATTATTTTTGGTCTCTGGGCACCTCAAAACGAAAAAGTAACTTGGTCCCGGACTTAGGTCTTACCATGAGACCTACGGTAATAGCTTATTCCCTATGGGAAATTCTCTAAAAGCATATTAAAGTTAATGAGTATACTGTATTTGAATTCCTAATATCACTTCCTTTATCGTCCAAAATAGGTATGTACTAGACTCACAATGTACAGAGAATTAATACAAACATCTACTGAATGTTAGTTACACATATCTTCCTAAATGAATCTAAATAGATAACACACCTGTTCAAACAGTAACAAATCATTAGCTATCACGATGATAATGGTTGAAAGATTTTGGGTCTTTTTGTGCAACACTTCAAGCTCACACCAACTAAAAAAGGTTTTATATCCTGTACTACAATACGAAGAGTGTCTGTAGCAGTCTATTTTATTTCAATCTCAAAATCTAGCATGCTGATTTTGTTTTAAATTTTGATCCTAGGGTATTTTAGACCAAAAATAGGTTAAGAAACAGCAAAAACCCCACAAAAAATAATTTTAAGGCTAACGAAAGGTTTAAAAATTGTAATAGACGGGCATGATTCTTTTCCTCCTTTTTTCTCAGCTTGTGTGTACATCGTAGGAGAAATCCGTGCATACCAACAGAAAGGTAGTGTCCTGTAGATGAGGAGAATCCCATTTTAATCCACTTCGGCTCCCAGGGCTACACCCTACAGGCTTTCAAAGTTTCAATGTTAATCTTATGGAAGAAGGGTAATTGATTGACAGCTGTTGTAATAACAAATGCTAGCAAAACAAAAACAACAGATGGTGTTTCAGTTGTAAAATAATTTTGATCAAATTGGGTTCAGATCACCTGACATTGTGGTTCAATTTCTATCAGTGAGTGATTTCTAGTTTTTTAACATTGGCCTTTATGGATTGCCATTTTGTAACGTCATAAGAACAAAAACAAAATATCGCTGTTTCAAGCATTGTTTTTTTAACAGCTGTTATATGTAATAAGCGGTTGGTTTTTAGCGTAAACTTCATAGCCTGTTTACGATGATAATTTAACAAAAGTTAATTAAAACTAACAAGCAAGACTTAATAAGCCAGTACTTTTCCTCTATCAGGGAAAGGTGTGTCAGATTAATCACTCCACAGTCCCGTGCACCGCATTGATCAGATTGGGTTGATATTTTAGGTTTTTTTTTTCTTTTATCCTGCTTTTAACATATATTCTGCTGTTATACTGGTATCATGTTATACTATCAACAGCTGTTTACATCTACAGTGAAGAGCCGATAATTTAAAGTCAGTAATCCAAAAGTCTGCTTATCTATAACCAAAACTAAAATAAAAAAAAAACTATAACAGACAGAATAATTAACTTTTTACAATGGAAGAATCTGTGGCTGATTTTGGGAAAAATAAAACCAGTTAGCGCCCGCCATCAACGGCAAAGGATAAAAGGGGACAATTGTTCAAATGTAAGCAAATGATATTTCAATCAAATGATTTACACTTAAATCATCAAAACCAAGTGAAAGGAAAAGAGATCTTAAGACAGTACATCAAAATTCCACTAACAAGTATGTACAAATATTACTCACCCTTAACATATAAAGAAGCTCATCTTTGGATATTCCTATTCGGTCTTTATCAGCAGAATCGACCACGTAAATGATGGCATCTGTGTTTGAGTAGTAACATCTCCATACGGCCTTCACAAAACAATTAATTAAATTCCATCTCAGCACCATGACAGTTAAATTAGAAACTAATATTTCCAACAAAAGATTATTTTGATTGTTTACCTTTTCATCTTAACAGGGATTTTTTTATTGTTAGTTTCTCAGAGAGAAACTTTTGAGTTTATGTATTTTAAAAATACAGTAATTTACAATTAAAAGTAATTTATGGTGGAATGTGATTTGTGTTTTAAAATACCATAAAATATTTTTCCTTCAAATTTTTAGCTAAACTTTCTTCCAACTGGATTGTTTCAAAAGATAAGCTTAGTAAGATAAGCACATTCATGTAGACCAGAATTTAATACAAATAACAATCCAAATTGAAACAAACAATTACAGAAGCCTACAAAAGAGCTGATTTGGTACCACACCATCGTGATTGTTTGCAGTAGAGTAATTTCAGCACTTTTATTGGGGGGGGCAAGTTTTTTTATGAATATTTTTTTACTGCAATGATATTGTGCTTTAACAAATGCAGGCCATAAAAAGAAGCTCAAGTCATAACTTACATTTTGTGATTATTTTCAATAGTAAAATTTGATTTCTTTACAACTTTTCCCCCTTGCATCCCCAAATGACGCTTATGATTGTTAATACCAACAGTCATACAAGTGGCATGAGCATCCGGTTAATTAGGGTACCACAAGTGTGTGTGGCATTGGTTGATTATAAAATACTTAATGGAGTCAATTTATTCAATGTATGTTGTTTGGAGTCATGTTAGCCTAAATATAAGTGTACAAGAAAATTATAATAACAAGAGGCTTTACCTTATGCTTGTTTGACCTCCAAGATCCCAAACTTGAAATTTTAAATTTTTGTATGTGACTTGCTCAACATTAAAACCTATTGTTGGGATTGTAGTTACAACTTCTCCAACTTGCAATCGATACAAAATAGTGGTTTTACCGGCTCCATCGAGACCGAGAATTAAGATCCTCATTTCTCGACTTCCGATTAAGGATTTGAAGTAACTTAACAATCCACCTGCAAAAGATATTTTTAACTATTATTATTAATACTTTCATTACTAGTCAGTAGTCACAGTAGTCCTCTAAACAACCCCCCAAGAAGCTAGGGCTACATCAAATTTCAAGACAACAATTTAAATATCTAAATTTTAAAGGACAAATATTGTTACAATGTATCATAAAAGAAATAAGCTGCACACACTTGCATGTTAATACAAACATACGGTATATTAACTATTGTTAGGCCTCTATAACTATAATATATACTCAATACTTTATATAACAACTATATAGGGTATGGTATTGAAATATAGGCATGAAGAAAAATGAAATTCTGTAGAAATCATGGGTACCAAATAATGTAGAAAGTAAACCCTTAATGTACTGCTACAGAATGTAATGATTAATCTATATTACACTGGCATATGAACTCAATGGAATTTAATGCACATCATGCACAGACCCCTAAACCCTCATTTAAACAGTGCTTCAGCCTACAGGTCAAATTAATCACCCTAAAAAAGTAGGATCAAATTATTATTGTAACTATAAAAATAAAAATTAAAAATGTGTCCTTTTATAAATTTTTTTACATTTTTTGTAGAATTTTGCAATATTTTTTGGAAAGGCTTTCATTCAAAAATGAGATTTATATCAAATTGATAAACCATGTCATCAAGCTTATTGTAATTCCCAACGGAGGAACGAGTAATGCATCTTAATGTATATTTGGATTTCTAGGAGCCACATTATACACGAAAGCAGAAAAATATGATTGTAAAATGGGTTATGAATAAACTTTCAGTTCTATTATTAAAAAGAATAGAGTTTTATGGGGTGAAGAAAAAAACGCTGTCATTACTTAAGTCTTACCTCATAAATAGAAGGCAAAATGTTTCAATAAATGACCAAAATTTCTTTAACATTCAGAGCAATATTAAAATGGGGTCCCTCAAGGCTCAATTTTAGGGTAACTTTTATTTTTAATTTACATTAATGATTTACCAGAAGTCACTTAAATTGTGAAGTGATTTTATATGCAGATTATATCTCTTTATTATGCTCAGACATGTTAAGTCATGTCAGACGAATTCCAACTTCAACAAGACTCCTTTTTTCTGGAGGGCTACACCCTATGGAGAAATATTAGGGGCATTCGAGCCTCTTAGACCCCATGGTTAACTTAAAAGTTGTGGTAAGCCTATACCCTAAGTATTATTGACTGCGAACTCTGGTATGAATGGACTCTTCTCATCCTTGCGTTTTTTTAACACAAAAATTTCGACAGTACCATGAACGTTGCGCCACAGGCGATTCAATCAATGGTTTTAATTATAACAGTGCTGCAAAAAACACATTTATCACAACATAAACGGAATCATACACAATTATTTCATAGTGGGTTAATAAGTGTGTAGAACACCACTATACCGTATGCTACCGGTATTAGAAGTCATAATATCCTCTATTGTACATGACTCATTTCGCCAGCCACCAGTTTAAAGAATAATAAGATAAATTCTGTAATGCAGAGTACCTGAGTCAATATATCTAAAAACTACACTCTTAAATAAAATTGTTAATCCCTAAAGCCAGGGTGTTAGGCCATAGCAGCCCAGCTTCACTTGCACTATGTAGACCAATCAGCCCATCAGGAATGAAAGCAACAAATGTATATTATGTATGTATATTATATATATTACATATGAAAATGAACGAATGGTGTTTTTGGCTTCTGGGGACCTCAAGATGAAAAAGTAAAGTGGTCCTGGGCTTAGGTCTTACAATGGCTACTACCGTAATAGCGTATTCCCTATAGGGAAATCGCTAAAAAGTATGTATTTTAGTCTTGATAAATTTTATCGTGCCAGCGCCTAAAAAATTAAGGCCTATCTTGCAAATAAAACATTATAAAATATTTATTTGTTGGTATGTTTTCCTAAAACACTACAGTGGCGAAATAAATTTTCAATCATTTTACATAGTTGGTTTTTAGATAATATGTGATTGTAAAATCATATAGGCTATACCGTACATTCATAGATTAAAGAAATATTCAACAAAAAATAAACGTCAAAATAAAGTTATAAAACATAATAAATAGCTACAACAATTTCATCCCCATACATCTTACTTTATTCTGTTTCCAATGTAATTGCCTTCAAAAAAATATGTGGTTTATTGAGATACCTTGATAAAAAAAAATACGTTTTACCTTCGTATAAAACTTATTGCATAATCGTTGAATTTTACCATTTTTTAAATATTTTATTATAACTAATACAAAAAAGACGATATTTTCAATGTGTTTACATTTCTGTGGAGGGAAATAAATTGTGAACATTTTGTATATATTGGATTTTGCATAAAAATTTACTGCCCCTGCAGCAAAGTTTTTCTTCAAACTTTTCTAAAACAAAAAAATTTTTTGTGTATTTTATATTTTATCTCAAAAATCATATTTTGGATCATTTTTCATTAGCAAATTTTAAAACTCTACATTACATTCCAAACAATTCAAGTAATAGTTCAATTTTTTGATAAATTGGTTGAATTTTTATGATTTTTAGAAATATGTTTAGAAAATCACAAAATAACTAGGCCTATGCCACTACAGAGTTCACAGTGCGCCAGTTGGAGGGTTAAATACTTATAAACTAATTTAGGCCTCTTTTACACGATCCGGCGTGCACCGTGCGGCGAACGCCGTGCGGCGCACGCCGGGGAAGCGTTGATGTTTTTTCATCGTCCGGCACGCGCCGTGCGGCGCACCTGTATTAAGATTTTTGCGGCATTTTCTATACATTGTAATTGTTGGCTACCAGGAATTGCTTTAATAAATATATGGTTTAACTCACCGTCTCCAGCAATCCAAAATTGTTTCAAATGTGAACAATTGTTTCGCCCTTATTTGGATGATAAGTAGGGTTAGACTGCAGTCTATGTTTTTGTGTAAAATGAGCTGTTTTTTATTTAATGATTTTTGTATTTTAAATTCTATTTTAACTTTTGACACGAACAACAAGTTCAAGAAGATAAAGATGATTTAACCTCAAGTTATTCAGTGCTGATGATGCCCTTGTTAAATAAGGGTGAAACAATTGTTCACATTTGAAACAATTTTGGATTGCTGGAGACGGTGAGTTAAACCATATATTTTCTATACAATCAATACCATTAATTTCATTTTTAGGCTTTTAATACAATCTATTAACAATAAATAAATAATCTTTAAAATAATAATATATTTATATATTTTAGAGGAAGTATATATACCGTATTTATATATTTGAGATTGATGGACTTGTAAACCACTGGACCGTTTGCCGTGAAACTTGGTATATATACCTCAAAATTTCATGGAGAAAGTTTGTAAACCTACTAGTATTTGTACAGCCCTCGGGGCTTAGCCCCCAGGACTGGCATAAACGTGTCCATGTCAGGGTTTTTTGGTGTTCGTGCTTTAAATTATTTATGGATGTAACACATTGTAAAAATAATTTCTTATAATTAATTCTATAAACATCTGTTATCATTTAAAGTATTCAGGCAAAGAATAAAAAGGTCTTAAACTACATGGAATTAAAAAAAAAAATAATAAAATAAAAAATAAAAAATAAAAACACCATAACATATAGGGTGTTCTATAAGAAGTTTTAAAGTTGGCCAACATATTGGAAAATGGTGAACATACAAAAAATGGAATTCATATTATTGTTGCCTTAAAAAAGGTGATGTTCCCTATTGAATGTTTTCTCTAAATCTCATAGTTAAGGATATGCTAGTTGTGGCACACAGTTAAGTTGTTCTCCCTGTAGGCTCTATCCTACTATATACTTCGAGGAGCTGGAAACCTCCTACCGGTTCCGCTACCGGACAGTGTCCGAGCCTGCCGTCCTGGTGGTCGCCGGAGTCATCCTTGTCAAGCTCCTGGCAGGGGAGAGGAAAGCGATTTATCAGAGACAAGGCGAGATAGGCAAGGACACGGCAAGAACAGAAGAGCGCTCCCGAACCTTCCAGCAGTGGCAACACAGCTGGAGCACGACACCCGAGACGATGGACTGCGCGACTTATCAAGCAGGTCCAACCATGGGTGGAAAGGCGGCACGGGGAGGTGGACTACTACCTGACCCAATTTTTGACAGGTCACGGCTATTTTTGGTCGTACCTGAACCGGATGGGAAAGACCGGTTCACCGGGACTGCATTTATTGCCCGGGTGTTCCCGACGATGCGGAACACACATTCTTCCGCTGTCCCCGTTGGGAAGGGCCCCGCCTGGAGGCCACACAAATCTTTGGTGCATTTTCGGTGGACTCGGTCTGCCAAAAAATTTTGGAGGATGAGGGCAACTGGGATTGTTTGTCACAGTTCGTCCGGGCATCCTCCTGGAAAAGAAAACAAATCTGGACCGCGAAGTGGCCCAGACCCCTTGATCGAGCGGCTGGATAAGGAGCGAGCCCACGGGCGTAAGCCAAATTTAGGCCTAGCCTGACGTAATGTGATAAACAATTCCAGGTTAGATTCCTAAAGAGTAGAGGAGGTTTTTTAGTGGGTAAACCCGTTTTTTAGGGGAGCCCCACACTACAGGCTTGCCACCTGTGTGCGTAATGCATTTTTCCGCCTCTCCCTCAAAAAAAAAAAAAAAAAAAAAAATCCTACTATATACATAACTGGTAATGGACCTCATTAACCAACTTTTAATAGTATTTAGAACAATTATAAATTGTAGGCTAATACCGATACATTTTAAAGTGTAACAACAGATAATATGTTTGTTTTGATAAATCATCAGTCGCAACTACCTCTTGTGTTTCACTTATTTTATCGTATACTTCAACAAAAACAATACCGCAGTACACGTACGTCTTCATTCCTCCATTGTCAGATCAATAACTAGAGAGAGGTTCAGTTTCGGCCGTGCGGCGTGCGCCGCATCGTGTAAAACCCCCAATAAGAAACAATAGCCCTTCGCCCAAAACTCGCCGGATATGCGGCGTGGACGCCGCTTGTCTGGTGTTGGGAGGTCCGGCGTGTTTTCGAGCGGCCGCGCGCCGTTTTCGCCGTGCGGCGCGCGCCGGACCGTGTAAAAGGGGCCTTAGTAGGCCTATTATTGTGATGCATTTAGGTGGCTTAGTTTTAGAGGCTAATTTTATTTAGGCCTAAACTTAGCGGTACTGTGTACAATAACTTGCAAGAGATAATACATTGGACGAATAATGCATAAAGAAGTTGGATTTTACAATGTCCTAAATGAAATTTGTTTACAAAACGGACAATCTAGCATTGAGAGTGAAAACAAGCTGATTTATAAATATGGGTAGTAGATCATGAATGACATTTAATTTATAAATGGAAATTTTGTTCTTGATGGCAAGCAAAAAAACAGGGATTGAACATAGGCCTAAGTAGAAAATAAGTTGGTTTTCAAACCACAAATTTTAATAATAAATATAGATTCCTTCTGATCTTTCCTCCTGGCGATGAAAACTTTGTTATCCAACTCCACTCCACCGTTATTATCGATGTAAAAATTTTGATAATACAATAATATTGCTACAGTATTCTATCGATGATACAATTACACAATACAATTAATTACGATTTTATCACCTAATTAAGTTTTGTTCTTAGCTGCCAAATACGAATCAGAGAGGTATTTTTTTGCTTGTGTATTTAGGGGAATAATGTGTAATAAATGTCTCCAACACCACTAATTTTGGGCGAAACTTCGTTATCCGTCTCCACCGTTATTATCGATGTGGAAATTTCGATATTGCAATTGAAATTGTGCGATGAAAACAATCGAATAAACAACGATACTGAGATAAGAAATGTATCATAATAATAATCTAACCTAACAGTGTAACCGTAAACCTCCGTCACTTTTATTGACAGCGATGTTTATAACAACAAAATCAATGGTGTTTGGAAACTTTAAAACGCATATGGGTCATTCCATATCAAATCAACCACAAAAAAATCATTTTAACACCCAAGGTCTCAGATTTTTGTGAAACTTGGTAAATTTGTTCCTTTTATATAGATAAACAACCATACCAAGTTTTATTGACTTATCTCTATCGGTTTTCTTTTTACAACCCTTCAAAGTTTTTACTAAAATGCGGCCTTGGCTCAGCCGAGGCCACAGACAGAACGTTTATTTTCTAAGAAAAAAATCATATCTTCAATATTTATCAATAGAACTCAATGAAAATTTGTAGTTTAACTAAATAAAACATGCTGATTTTGGAAAAAAATATATTAACACTCCAAGCCTTACCAAAAAATTACCAAAAATTATTATTTTACACATATTTTATTTCCGGAAAGTGATTACAAGGGTTCACGTTACAGCCAATATCTACCTGAGGGTTAAAGATAATCAAACAAAACTTTTTATTAAAATGATCTCCAAGATATTTTCTATCACATCCAACAATAAAATTAATGGGTTTTTTATTCCTTCATATTTAAAAACTAATATTTTTCTAAAAAACTTGATTTTGTCAAAAAATACAACACCGATATGCATATTTATTTCCTTGGGCATAAAATAGTGTGTAGTTATATAGTGTGAAGTGCTGAAAAACTATTAATTATTTCATGTAACTTAAGAAAACCTGTTGGAGATAAAATATCATATTTTCACCTAAATAATTTGTTTAAAAACATTACATTTGGTCTTTCCGTTGGTCATCCAGGCCATGTCACCCACTGTTTTGGATTTTAATGAAACTTGGTATGGTTGATTCTTCTATACAGGTAACAAAATATACCAAGTTTCAGTGCTCTATCTCTGCTCATTTATTTTCAAGAGCTGTTTGAAATTTGAATAAATCTGTCGCTTTTGAATGCCCGAGGTTTCCACGGTAATGTGCACTGATAATGAAAAAAATTTGTAACTCTCTCATTTGCCAACCAAATCAAATGAAAATTTATAAATAGGGCCTAATATGAAAACCAATAATATTACAGATTTTAGAAGAAAAAAAGAGTTGATAGTAGCCTACTTCCAATTTATTTATTTAAAAAAAAAACTGAAATACAGACGTGTATATCCGTAAGGCAACCATACAGACAACCGTATATCAATAAGGTTTTTAGAGAAAAATTTTGTTTTACTGAAATGTAAATATTTTTAAAGGCACACTGGTTTTCAAACTTAAGTTTTTTTTAGCAATCCAGTAATATGTGCTACCTTATGGTCCAATCAAATTCATGGCTTTTTGGCTGCTTTATACTTAAAAAAATTACCCTTATTTTTTTGCAAAATTCTTAGCGGCATGTTTAATAGGTTTTCAAATGTGTGAGCCAACTTAAATATCATAAAACTGTGTACTTTAATAACTCTTAACATTAGCAACAATTCATTTATAATATTAAAAGTCCTTTTTATAGATTACAATTTTGTTTCATAATTTATGGTAATTCCATTGAAATTGTCCAAAAATAAATAACTTATCGCTTCTATTCGGGTTTTTTTTAATAAAAATATTTTTATGATATTCATGCATTTAATCAAGAAACAAAATTTTGTTTTTAAATTAAATTTAGTATAATAAGTTAGTTCTCATTAGCCGATATTCAAACGTGGCGGATGCTTATTCCTAAAACATTAATTGTTATCTGGGTAAAGTTAAATGTGTCTTGATCATTCAAAGATATAAGTACACCTATAAATAAAACAAAAATGTAGATTTTACCATCTTTCAATGGAAATTAATATTTAATAAATTAAAATTGAGTGAATGAAATATAAATTTAACAAGTGAAAATGGTTTTTTTAACACAGGGAATACTCTTCAACTTTAAGTTGTTTAAAAAAAATAAATAAAAATAAACATATCTTACACCTAGTTACAAACTAAGTCTTTCCAATAAATAAATATAACTTACAGAATGTTAAACTTCGTATGGTTACACTCCATAAAATCCAAAATTTTAAAGTTTGATTATTATATTTGCATACTGCAAAGTATGCATTTCTCATGAGAAAAGTAAAAAATATCTTAATACCGTACCTAGTTCCTGTATGAAGTATTACCTATGAAAGAAAACCAGTTTCAAGTGGTTTACTGTTTCTTATAGGTCTTGAAACAATTTTACTGTTTAAAAAGTAAGTAAATATTAAAAAGTGCCGCTAAAACTTGTAACAAAAAAATAAGTGTACATGCTACAGAGCAGCCAAAAAATAATGAATTTTATTGCATCACAAGGTAGTACACATACCATTGAGATTGCTTGAAAACCACTGCGCCTGTCATAAATTGATATCTGTAGCCTAGATGAATTGTAAGTAATATAAACTATTTTTTCCTGAAATTTGTATAATATTATTGACAACACCTGAAATTTTCATTTGATTTGGTTAGGAAATAAGACAGTTACAAATTTTTTCATAATCAATGGCACATTACTGTGGAAACCCCAGGCATGCAAAAATGACAGTTTTATTCAAATTTAACAGCTATCTAGAACATGAATGAGCAGAGATAGAGCACTGAAACTTGGTATAGCCTATTTTCTTATATGAATAGAAAAATCAACCATACCAAGTTTCATTACAATCCAAATCGGTGGGTAACATGGTCTGTATGACCAACGGAAAGACCAAATGTAGTGTTTTTAAACAAATTATTTAGGTGAAAATATAATATTTTATCTCTAACAGGTTTTCTTAAGTTACATGAAATAATTAATAGTTTTTCAGCACTTCACACTATATAACTACACATTATTTTATGCCCAAGGAAATAAATATGCATATCGGTGTTGTATTTTTTGACAAAATCAAGTTTTTTAGAAAAATATTAGTTTTTAAATATGAAGGAATAAAAACCCATTAATTTTATTGTTGGATGTGATAGAAAATATCTGAAGATCATTTTAATAAAAAGTTTTGTTTGATTATCTTTAACCCTCAGGTAGATATTGGCTGTAACGTGAACCCTTGTAATCACTTTCCGGAAATAAAATATGTGTAAAATAATAATTTTTGGTAATTTTTTGGTAAGACTTGGAGTGTTATTTTATTTTTTTCAAAAATCAGCATGTTTTATTTAGTTAAACTACAAATTTTCATTGAGTTCTATTGATAAATATTGAAGATATGATTTTTTTCTGAGAAAATAAACGTTCTGTCTGTGGCCTCGGCTGAGCCCCGGCCGGCATTTTAGTAAAAACTTTGAAGGGTTGTAAAAAGAAAACCGATAGAGATAAGTCAATAAAACTTGGTATGGTTGTTTATCTTATATAAAATTAACAATTTACCAAGTTTCACAAAAATCTGAGACCTTGGGTGTTTTGCCCTGGTTGAGTTGATATGGAATGACCCATATTCCCTCAATACAATAGGAAAAAAATACCTTTCTGAATTGTATTTGGCAGCATTTGTGTGGTGTGACGCCATTTTAGATCTATAACGAAGTCTGCTTCTTCTCACAATTTAGATGCAGCTACACAATAAACTTGGTTAGTTTATTTTGTGTTGTTCTTTGTTACAGGTTACATTAGCTACTGTACAATTTTTACTTTGTTGTTGTTGTTATTTTCAGTTACTTGTTTGAATATATTTGATTTATTGTCAAAAGGTTTGTTTAATTATATTAGAACGAAACTAAATCAGGTGATAAAATCGTAATCGTATCGTGTAATTGTATCATCGATATGATAGCAATTTCAATCGCAATATCGAAATTTCCACATTGATAATAACGGTGGAGAGGGATAACGAAGTTTCGCCTAATTTTGTTATTATAAACATCATTGTCAATATGAGTGACAAAAGTTTACAGTTTAGATTATTGTTATGAGTATGGTATAAATTACCATACTATGATTATATTACGTATATCTAACTCAAACTATTACAACTATCAAATAATCACAATATTGAAATTTCCACATTGATAACAACGGTGGAGTCGGATAACGAAGTTTTGCCCCTCCTGGCCATTCTGTTGCCTCGTCCTTCACTCTCTCTCTCACCATCGGGATGATCGATGGCTTCTCTTTGGTTGAGCCCCGATAGGGTGTGTGGCTTGAAGTTTATTCGCACATTTCTTGGAAAGCATACCCTAACGAGTCTGTATTTTCTCTCATCAGCTGGGATCTAACGAAAAGCTTCCACCAAAGGAATGGCTCTGTGTAATGTGTAGAAAGAATGAGATGTCTGAGATAGATAACTGGATGGAAACAGGCAGAGCCAAAAAACAATCAAGTCTGACTTTGTCAGAAATATAAGTCTTAGCCTATTAGTTATGTACACCACGAAGTCTGTTTTAAATTTAGAGAAAGCAAACTTTAACTATGTAATAAAGGATATTTCCTGTAGCATGCGGCGTTATCATTAATAATAGAGACTTTCCAAACTTAAAAATGAGTACTGAAAAAGTAGATTTAGCAGACATTAGGCCTAACCTAATAAAACTATTTTATGAACAAACGTGTTGGTTTTGAATGAATATGACTGAATGAATTACTTACCCATTGTAGATAATTAAATACAAAATCCAAGAAATAAATTTAACTACAAATACATCGTTAAATTCAAACTAATTCCCTAAAATAAATATTATGTATCAGTAATTTCGAGACGTTGTAACATAGGAGTGGAAACCGTATCAAACAGACAGAAGAGGAGAAGAAACAGAAACGCCAAACAGACAACTGTACAATATCGGTGCCTTTTAGATTACTTAGTCTTATAGAATTCGTACTATATAATGGAAAAGTCTAGACATTGACTGTAAAAATTAAATGTATAGTCTAGGTTAGGAAATTTCCTAATATTTGTGGTTCCTCCCAATCTTAAATCAATGATTGTCAAGAAAAAGAAACACATAGGTGCTTCAATCAGAGTCTGGATGAGTCTATTTATCTTCAGATGTGCAGTGCTCGAGCTATCGCCAAGATTCTGAGAGATGAGTGCATAGATATATACTAATACACCTGGATCGGTAACTCCATGTTGCGAAAACGAGCCGTTACCTCCACCACTAGTACCAGTATTCGTGGTCAGTGTGCCAACCCTGTGTGAGTAATTATGTACTGTAATTTAAATAAATAAATTAATTAATTGATTAAACTACAGTAATACTGTATTTTTTAGTCTTCCTTACCTATGAAATGATAAATTTCAGCCTTATGAATGTGTACTAATAAAACCAAAAGCTGCACAGTAAGAACCATCTTTCATCATCATAATCATAATTATTGAAAATTTAAAAGAATGTAAACAAACAAGAATGCAGCTGACGCACCGACAACAATCATGTCAGCTGTTATTCAGCGCGGCGCGGCGGCGGCGCAGCGGCGGCAATACTGGCTAGTGGTGGGGGAAGCCCGGCTCGTTTTTACCGCTATTCCGACATTTCAGTTACCGACGATCCGGTGTATTAGTATATATCTATGGATGAGTGCTACTCAGCAATCTCACCAAACATCCAGACTGTCGACAGTGCCAACTCATCAGTCAAAAGCAATATCCGGGCTTTATGGAGCTATGTGAACTCTTCAAAGAAATTACCCATGCTTCCCATGCAGTAGCTGGGCGGCGCCGAGCGCCGCTCCGGGTGATAGAAGATTGAAGTAAGAGAAAAGCAAGAGCTTGAAAAACCAACTGAAGAGAGTATAAAACATATTTATTATGTAAATTAATAGTTTTCCTTCGATTATATTTTTAATTATGCAAAAAGAGCAAGTAAATGGTCTTTTTAGCGAATTTCCCTATAGGGAATACGCTATTACGGTAGTAGCCATGGTAAGACCTAAGCCCGGGACCACTTTAATTTTTCATTTTGAGGTCCCCAGAAGCCATAAACACCATTCGTTCATTTTCATATATATGTATATATATATATATATATATATATATATATATATATATATATATATGTGTCCGTGGTACTGATAACTTTTGAAGGGGACCTCCGATTTTGATGAAATTTGGTATGAAGGTGTAAGACCAGGTCTATTTTCATGAGTTCGCGAACCAGCATGATCGGGTTATGGGAACGGGGTTTTATGGGGTTTCAAAGGGGTAAAAAATGGTTTTTGGCATTTTTGGACCTTAATTTTAAAATTCGACAATTTAACTGAAACCATTTAAAGAGCTTAAAAAACAAACAATTTAGTATTTTGAATTTTTAACTTGGCTTAACAAGTTACGGAGAAAAGCTAAAAATAGGTTTCCAATGTTAATCTTATGGGAAATCAGCAAAACCCTGTATCTCGCTTATTTATTAGAATAACTTGATACAATTTGGTATGTACATTCACTAGGCAGGGTTTAACTGATATTTGCTTTCAACACCCATATGGCGGCAAACCTACATACTCACCCCCATGGGGTTTATGGGGAAAATTTTAAAGTGTCCAATATTGATACAATTTGATATTTACATTACCAATTACATTTTTTAAATAAAACTAACATTTTCTAACAACATTAAATGGCAGCAAACCTACATACTCATTACTATGGTGTTTATGGGAAAATAAACAATCTCAAGATCCTTTGGAAATTCGCTTGAGTACGCAGGTCTGCTGCGACTTGGGGTATTTATGATTTTGAAACATGTATGATGTAAGGAAGCGGCCATGAAAGACTTGAGCGCCCATTGAAGGTTGCGGTGCAGCCCTCCGAGAAATAAAGGCACAATAAAATACACTGGTCGACACTGGGCGGAGACCCAAGTATCCAAGTAAGTACGGTAAGTAAGTACCCACTCTCCTTCGAGAATGAAACTCGATGATGAAATTGCAGAAAACCCTCAAGCTATCGCTAACCTTTAGTCCAAGTTTGTTTGCCTCAGTATAGGAACATATCATCAAAACCCGTCAGAATATCACTTTTGAAGCAATTACCTCAATCTCGTCGTGTTATACGTTACCTGGGGAGAGGTTGAAGCGGAGCTAAACTAGTTCTATACAAACAAAGGAGCAGGACCAGATGGCATATCCTCACCAATGATATTGAATTCTGCAGCAGCTTCATATCACCATATAGCCTACTTCAAGGCTGCTGAGTCTTTTAGCTCTCATATTTTAATTCCTTAATGTCATTGTTAGAGAGTCGTGTAGACAGACCTTTAGGGACTTAGGGTTGCTGACCCTCGCTGGTTTGTATATATTAGAAACAACCTTTTACTGCCGGCAAAAATTGGTTCTTTCGCAGGGCAGCGATATCCATCAATATAATACAAGAGCAAGGCACGTTTATCGTGTTGCTCAACACCGGACGACAGCTTTCGAACGCCTTAATTCCTTCGCAGGCGGGAGTGAAATTCTTAAATGCCCTTCCTGAAAACCTAAGGTCTGAACAAAATTTCTCTAAATTTAAGTCTTGATTGAAAGGCTACCTAGTGGCTTCCGTATTTTACTCGGTGGGAGAGTTCGTCGATCATTAAATCCTTCAGGGGGAGAGTCCTCGGTGTGAATGAAGTGTTTGAAAGGGATCTCCTGTAGCGTGTGTTTGTGTGTTACATGACTATCACATGAAAAGCCCCCCACAAGGTAAACAGGTGTTTACCTGTTTACCTCATGAGTCCTCGCCGTAGTCTCGTAGACCAGGGAGCCGTCACATATTCGTGTTTTCTTTTCATGTCACATACTCTAGGCCTAGGGTATGTTCGTCAGTATATTCCAGTATGCTGTAGTAGGGTTTGTCAGTCAGGTATTTTTTGAGCTGTAGTTCAAAAGTTTTAGTGTTGGTTATTTTTTTAGACTTTCAGGGAGAAAGTTGTTAAGTTTTGAGCCCATGTAATGTGGTATTCTACAGTGAATGGTAGTCTTAGTTGTAAGTTATTTTGCATTGTTTGACCTTTGCCATACGTTTTGTAAAAAATGTCTTAAGGCAATAAATAAATGATTGATTGATTGTAATTTGATAGTTACAGTTGGTAATAAAAATCAAGGTCAATAAAGGATATAACCTATATATATTTAATTTCTGCTTTCTGTAAACTAAGTACAGAATTACAGTTGGTTGCACGAGACGTACGTGAGACAGCCCGCCAGGATTTTTTCTGCACATAGGCAGTTTAAAAGCCTGAATTAGAAATGAAGACTTTAGTAACGACTTTACTGTTCATCATTATAATTATATTAATCCACCCATGTTGCACGAGATAAAGCCAACCTGCCCATATAGCACAAATTCTGGCGGGCTGTCTCCATAGATATATACTAAACACCTGGATCGGTAACTGAAATGGTGGAATAGCGCTAAAAACGAGCCGGCTTCCCCCACCACTAGCCAGGTATTACCGCCGGCGAGGTCCCATTTGTCATAATCCCACTAGTTATAAACTTGAAAACCGTCCCACTAGTTATAAAAACGAATCGTTCCCACTAGTTATAAAAACTGGCGGGAAAATGAAAAGTTTAAATATTCCCACTGGTTATAAATATTTCTCAAATCGTCCCATTTGTTATAAATTGAGTTTTATAACTAGTGAGACAAAATCGTCTCACTAGTTATAAATGTTTATTTCGTCCCACTAGATATAAATTTGAAACAGTCCCACTGTTCATAAATTAGCGCGGGAAAGGCCAAAGTTTGAAAATTCCCACTAGTTATAAAAGAACCGTTCGTGGAGGAGAGTCGTTCAAAAGAGTCGTTCACTTCTGTCCGCTCGTGCTGAAAGGAAGCGCCTTCCAGCGACCAAGGAATTCGCCGCGTTTCATTAACACTGTAAAAAAATATAGTTATAAAATTTAAGATAAGATTCAAGATAAATTCAAAGATAAAATTTTGATATTTTAGTATGATGAACATTACTATATAACGGTGCCTATGGTAATGTTTTTATGTCGAAATAAAAATAATAAGACGCAAAAAAATTACAAAATTATAGCAAAGCACTTTTGTTTGAAATTCATGACATCAAAAAGTTAGTAAGCGAGGAAGTTTTTTATTTATTGGTCAGGTGAATTTTGTCAGCGGGAAAGTTGTTGGAAAAGACTTAAATCGCAACTTTGTAATTTAAAACTTTTTTGTAGAACGCTTTGTTTTGGTTTTATTCTAATTCAAAGTTAATAGTTGCCGACAGGCCGGCTGCCGCGACCCGTGCCGCCGCGCCGTTCGGAGCACTTGTCGCACGTATACAACTTTGATAGTTTATTACTTTATTATTATTATTTTGTGAATTATTATTTTTTATCGGTGATTGTATCCAAAATAATTACTGCCACCCTTTATTATTGAATAATGAATAAGAAAAGGCGTTAATAAACAAGAAAAACATTTACTTGAAAACGACAAAATGTATTAACAAAATTTAAATACGTATGATTTTAAAAATGCATAGTTATTTAAAACAAAAAAAAACTTATAGAGACATAATAAGACACTAGATATTACAAAAAATACATAGATATATACGGTGTATTTTTAATTGAAGTTTTAATTGATATTTGATACTGTAAATTTTACTAAGATATTTATTAGAAATAAAAACTGTTTGTTTTTAAAACAGAAAAAATAGCCTCCCTTACTGACTGTATAACATGGCTGTTAAAACCTTCCTATCAATATTTTTACATAAAAATTATTTCCACAAAAATAGTTGATATTCAGCAACTTTATGATATAAAAAAGTTTTGAATTAAAAATTAAAAAAAAAAATAAAAATAAACTGACATTAAAGGTTTAATTTTGCCCCTTCTCTTAAAAAGTAACCACACTTATCATAACGACAAATGATCTGGTAATATCAAATGACCTTGCCATGCACCAAAAAGTAGACAATTCTGACACTGTCTCGCACACGTGTCTTAGATAAGCGTCGTGTAGGCCTATTGTTGTTTATATATGTACTGGTTGTGTCAACAGTTAGTTGTCCATATGCTGTATGTCTAAATTGTGTCGGTAGTAAGTATTCAGTAATTTTATGACACAGTAATTTTTATGTATAGTTTTATGGTTTATCATGGAAGGAAATTGTATTAAACTGGGACGTCCACGTACACGCCCAATAAAAGAGCAAAATCATCATTTAGTTGGAACGGGCGTACCACTTTGCAGCTAAGCCAATGGCTTTCCATCGTAAAACATTTTATAAATAGTTTAAGGATTTCATAGGGTGAGTGCACCAGTGAATGACCGTTTAAGGTTGAGTTTCCACTTGAATCTTACATGGTAAAACAGGCTATAACGCTACAGTGTAGGGAATAGTTTAAATGTCTTGCACATATTCTTCTGTAGTTCCTAATGGTAAAACTTAATGCATTATGTTAAAACAGAGTATTGAAAAATACAATTTATCATACATAAATCATTGCACCAGTGAATGACAGCCTATCCACCAGTTAATGACCGGTGTTTCCCCAGTGAATGACCGGTCATTCATTGGTATCAGGATACCAACTATTTAGAATGAATGTACCAGTGAATGACCATTAAAAATAGGTCAATTGGGACAAAAGCCACCACACAAAAAATACACACAATAATTGGGTAAATATTGTATTTCTTGCAAATGAAATATAAAAAAATTGTACAGGCTCTAAAAGAATTTACATTGAAAATAGTTTAAAGTACCACCATTTTGGAACTGAAAGTTATACAAA
The DNA here is from genome assembly GCA_030545055.2 of Neoaliturus tenellus. NCBI lineage: Eukaryota > Metazoa > Arthropoda > Insecta > Hemiptera > Cicadellidae > Neoaliturus > Neoaliturus tenellus. The sequence goes on along the minus strand of JAQYXR010001567.1, from coordinate 9,593 downwards.
AATGAAATTTAAACCAAATGTTAATCTTACCTACAAAATTTTATTATTTATTTATCATCATCGTTTTTGAGAGAATGAGATTTATAGAAAATAAAATGCAAACAGACCGACAGACACAAAATACATGTTACACCGAATTGTAAAATTGTATTAACACCACTCTGCCTCCTCGCCACCGAATAAGCTGTTAAGATTCTCACAGAGTCGAAGCTGGAACCCTGTATATTAACAACACTAACCATTTCCAGATCGTTAAAATAGAGATTCTAGTGAATGACCACTGTTCTTGTGTAGTAAATTTCCGTAAACATTAAGCCCCGGTCAAATTTTGGTTTATTGTACCCACATGATTTCTGATGTTTTTTTTAGTGCTTTCCAGCACTTAATCTGCCAGAAAACATTGTTTCCAAAACGTTTAAAGAAAATTGATCAAAATCTAGTGAATGACCGAAATGGTCATTCACTGGTTATACCAATAGTTGTGATCCAGTAAATGATCGACTGTATAATTATATTTTTGGTTATGATTTTGGTATTAAAATGAGTACAGAACTGTACCTTAACAGGTTTACTGTTAATTACATTTATTATATTGCAGTTTCAATCAATAATTAAAGAACAATGAAGAATACAGCTAACCTTGTTTGTACGATACGCTATAGTGGGGAAGGTCTAAGATGAACTGGGTGGAACACTTAATTTTGTTTGTGTTACAAACAGATGTTTGACACTTTCTTTTTGAACCAGTGACAGGGAGGATCCAGATCAGAATCCGAAGTTACTTTCAAGACCGTTTGTGATAGACTAGGCAAAAGGTAAAGCTTAATATACTGTTTTTTATACGAAACGGTCATTCACTGAGGGGTGGTCATTCACTGGTGCACTCACCCTAATTCCTAATTATTTGACGAAACCCTAAGTCATAGTGATGGATAACGCTTCTTACCACAGTATAAAATCCTCGAAAAAGCAGAAACAGTGTATTTTACCAAACAAGTTAAAGCAATACAGTATTTCATATTTTGTAATAGTTTATAGTTAACATAAATAGAGTGTGTATTAAACATTAAGTAGACAGTGATAAAATGTTAAAGTATAATGCAGTTTCAACAGTTAGTGTAAGTGTGACTGAGCAAACTGAAAAACAAATTTACCGTAGGCCTAAAATAAATTGATTAGTTAGTAGCTATTTAAAACATTTGCAACTAATCAACTAAGTGCCTGTGAAAAGACACACATACCGTTTTTTCTTAAATTATTATTGCACCCGTATGCGACACAATAAGGCATCGTTAATCAAAATTACTCAGAGCGCAAGAGTAGGCTATAACCCTCGCAACATAACTTGACGAATGAATTTTCACTACTATTCAGTTAAAATGATTGGATAATCAGCTGTTCTATAAAATTGCATGCAACGTAATCTCGATGTTCTTGTGATGTGAAGAAACTTTGTGATCTCTTGAAGATATGATGGACTCATGTATTTTAATTTTAAATTAGTTGCTTTTTACCTCAATGATTGTTAAATCATAGGTGTCATGACAATTGTCAAACCTTAATAAAGAAAGGAAAAAAATCTCGATGTTTTTGGAAAAGTACCCCCTCTTCTCCCCTCGCCCTACCCAGGTGTTTTTTGCCATTCGTCAACTTATGTGGCGTGACTTATAGTCGCTGCAATGACAGTGGCCGTTCATAGCCGCTCGACGCTGGGTATTGTGCGACGCACGCGCACTCACGTGCCTGTCTCTCCTCCACCATAGGCGCAGCCCGGCGTCAAACAGCGAGCCACATTGCCAGTCTATAGTATTCCTTGGTCGCTGGCGCCTTCACGTCTCTTGACACTACTTCTTTGTTGCACTGTCCGTCATGTAGTGACTTGCAACTGGCATTTAGGAAACCTCGTGGATTTATAATGTTAACTTTATTTGGTATTTATTTGGCAGTAAATGTTTAATTATGAAGAATAAACGGTATATTTTTCAGTGTATTATTTTACTTTTGTAGTACCAGGGGGGCCGACCTTAAGTTCGGTAACATTATTACTTTCGTTTTCACACAAAGCTCGTTCGCTCCACTCTCTTGCCCTCTTCCATTTTGAAAACAAGCTCGTTCCGACGTAACTTCCGACGTATTTGACCTTTTGAGGTTTTGTTTTTCGGGTATGTCCTCTCCTTATTAAGACCTTTAAAATTGTGTATAGCGTGGCTATGGACTAAGAAAAATTTTTCGAAACTCCCTCTATCGGACGTCCATGTAGAGGGTGGTTCAAGGGCAGTATGATGGGCATATGTCAAGCTATCGATATTTGCCAAGGTAATTGTACAAGCAAACGTTTGCCGTAAACCGGACCTCAAAAGGTCAAGTATTTCTAATATTATTACATTTTTATGCGTTAAGATTAAAATTTGATTTTTATTCTAAGTTTGACAGGCTGCCATTTACGACTCAAGAAACCTTTTGAGATGGGGTTTGCGGCATTAAATTCTACTACTTAAGAGCTTTAATTTGATATACATAAACCTATTTTTCGACGAAAGACTTATTTCTGACTCCACGAGGGCCATCCAATCATTTTTTGGCATGTTGACCATTGGGGATTTCAGGGGACTTTTGTGAGGTAGGTCAGGGGATGACATAGAACACATTTCAGCAAAAATTGGCTGTCCAAAAATTTTTTCATTTTCCAGCCATATTTTGGCTTAATTTTACTACACTAAGCATTTTACAAGTTCAACTTCACATGCAAAGGTTAAACCATGTTTAATAGAACGCCCGCACAGTACAGCGACGACAACAGTGTGTGGCCTAAGGATGGCTTCCTGCCCCACTGTCATCTGTCAGCAGGGCGGCAAAGAGACGACAGAGCGCAGGCGTAGGGTGTCCGTCTGGCACACCCAAACTGCCATCAAAATTTTAATCCTCAAAGAGGTTCGTTAATTTCACAACTGGTATTATCCACAAGCCATCGCTTATAACATCCACAAATTCGCGACCTCCAAGTAGCTGGATTACAGGACGTCGCCACCGTCCTGTCAACAATTTCGGCACGAAAGTTTGGCCAGTGCCCAAGCGGCTTAACATTTAAACTTTGAGATCCAATGGGGGGGGGGAGCCCCGGAACCTTATGATACCTCTTTTATTTTCCCTTAGGTCCTTTACATTCAGAGCCATCATACTTAACCCTATATTTTTAATAACTCGAAATATTTCATGTGGACCGATTCATTTTGTTATTTAGCAACATTCCATGCAAATGCATTCACAGGAACTAATCGTCGATATCCTCGAGAACTCAGTATAAAGGTAACATGTTTGTTACATTCACCGCCGTACCTAACACACTCGCTTATATTGCTTACTTAAAATTTTACTTACATAAGAGAGCTTAAAAACTTAAAACTTAAACTTAAAATCATTATTTCTAGAGGGCGCTTTAAAGTGTTGACCAACTTTTATTGTAAGTTCTTCAATGTGAATTTTTAATTTAACAGCTGATTACCTTCAGATGAATTTAAATAGCCAGATAGTAAACAAAAATAGATCTCTGTCACTTCATAATCAACATTCACGTACTGTAGGTGAGTTTCACTCATACAGGATCATAAAATGCGCAATTTGCGCACGGGCCACCTCGTAGGAATATGATTCTGCTCATCTACAGGACTATACCTTTCTAACGGTATGCACGGATTTATCCTACGATGCACACGAGCTAAGGAAAAGGGAGGGAAATAAAACATGCTTGCGTATTAATATATAGATTCACTTTTACTATAAAGCTTTGTCGACACACCCATTTGTTGACATCACATGATCTGTGTCTGGGCGGGGCCTACGAAAACTAACGGGCCTGCATACATTTTTGGTCAAAGTGATGAGATGCGGTCGAATTTCAGATAATCCTCTAATAATTCTTTATGGGGTATTTGGGGTATATATTTCTTAATGGAGTATTTTGGGGGCAGAACCAAATTTTCTAATGTAAACCCCTATTGAGTAACCACTCATTTTAAACAGTTTATCAAGAGAAAATGAATGGCCAAAACCGGAGGTCGATATCTCATCTTTAACCAAAATGGCAGGCATTGTTAAAATTGAGATGGGTTGATTGACATTCAATAAAATTTAATCTGTAAATAGCTATTTTAGGAATACAAATTTTTAGAATTATTTTGAATTGAACCAACTAATTCATTCCTGCTACTTAATTAATTCTAAAATAATTCCAGTTTTTCTTCTTTTTTAAAACCTTTTTTTAATTTAATTTTAACGAATGTCAATCAACCAATCTCGAATTTTAAAATGGCTGCCGTTTTAGTTAGAGATGAGATATCAACCTCCGATTTGTGCCATTCAATTTTTCTCGATAAACTGTTTAAAATGAGGAGGTCACTCAATAGGGGTTTAACATTTGAAAATTTGGGCTGAATTTGGAGATAATTATTATTTTTTACGTAGAAATTATGTGTAAAAATGTAAAATGAGAAGATATCATTTAAATTTACTTAAAAAAAATTAAATACTCGCCTAAGACATAATAATTATAGTTAACTAGCCTAGAATTATAGTTAAATATAATTAATTACAACTGTATAGGTAATTACAACTAAATGTTGATCCAAAACAATCAAGCCAAAACGGCTTGTAAACATACAGACGACAGGTGAGTGCGGGGTGTCGCGTGACTTTGCGCTACTGCGCAGGACGCTTTGACTGTTAGTGACTGTCGACGAAACAAGATTTTTGCCTGCTGCACTTTTTGACTAAAGACGCCTGTCCGCGTCTTCACGCCTCGCCTCGCCTCGCCTCTTGCAGTGTGTGGGGCTCCATAAGCGCCAATGCTTTCTCTGTCACTCAAGACGCCTTTAGTCAAAATGCCTCGCCTCGCCTCGCCTCGTCTGTTGGCAGTGTGTGGCCGGCCTACAAGCAGGCACGAGCGTCTAGATCTAGCACACTTTAATTCGAGGTCGGGAAGTTCCGGCCATCATCGTAACTGTTCGGCTCCCAGCCTGTGCTGTATCTAGGACGAGCGTTAGGGACAGCACATACTGCGAGTTATGTCGCCCGTAACGATGAAAGCCGGAAACCCCGAACGTTTGATATATTTTGTCAAACTGTGTATTTAAATCTTACCTAGCGAATGTGCTTACAAACCAAATTTCATCATTATGGTATTCTTTTTATTATCCCCATAACCCCGTTGGTTTGCTAAGTTCCGGTAGCCTATATATAAGTTAAACGCTTTCCAATGTACACACCAATGAATGTACATGTATTGAATGTTATCAAGAATATGTCAATAAATGAGCAAGATCGAAGTTTGTTGATTTCCCATAAGATTTACATGAAAATATATATTTTTGGATTTTCTCCATAACCACTTATTATTCAATAATACTAAATTGTTTGTTTTTTAGCTCTTATAAGTGGTCAAGTTCAATTATTTGAATTTCAAAATTTAAGGTTAATAAAGCCAAAAACCTGCCTCACACTAAATAAATAAATAAGTAAATGCTTCCTGTATGTATGTAATTTATACCATAGATATATGTCTATTTCACATTCAAGTTGTAGGGCTGGCTGCTAATATGACTAAGATCTTAATAATAATCTTAATAACTGAAAAAAATGAAAAATAACAGGGTACCTACCAGGCTTTGGTCTTACCGTGCCTACTACCGTATTGTAGAGTAGCGTATTCCCTAAAGGGAAAATTTGCTACAAAACTTATTATTGCCAATTAGAATTGTGATTTACAAACTTTTATCACTACTTATGCTGAGTTTTACTTTCATGATGTGTTTGCTGATGGCCTGACAGTTTCCATATTTGTATACCTTACTGTATATATTTTTATTAATATTGAAATAAAAAATTAATATTTAATGTCTTCTATAGCTTAATTAATCTATTATCCTCCCATTTTCATCCTCCACAATTACCTATAATAAATGCAATATGTTTTAAAGGCTATAATGTATAGCGAACGACAAAAATTAAATATCAAGTAGAAAAAATTATATGTAGTGAAATAAAGGATTCTAAACAAATAAATGTCACTAATAATCAGCTCAGTCTACAGCGGGCAACCTTTTTTCATATAAGTTATATAATTAAAAAAAAAATTTCAACACTAACATTATATTTTAAGATTTTCTGTATTAAAATCATTCAGACTTTTTTAGATTAATTATGTTTTATAATTTTTAAAAATGTATTCTTCTATTTTGTGAAGGCTATGACGTCATGCTTTTTATAAATGTCAAACAGTCCGACGGTTTCCTGCCATCATTGTTACTATTCCGGCGATAGACGAGCATACAGCTGCGAGCCATGACGTCGACTTCATTACGTCATAACTCGCAGTATGTGCTGTCCCTAACGCTCGTCCTAGATACAGCACAGGCTGGAGCCGAACAGTTACGACGACGGCCGGAACCTCCCGACCTGGAATTAAAGTGTGCTAGATCTAGACGCTCGTCAAGCAGGCGAGTGCGTCTCGGTCGACTGCGCATCAACTTCGCGCATAGCAGGGAACAACCTGAAGTGAACGACTCTTTTCGAACTGTTCTTTATGAACGGTTCTTTTATAACCAGTGGGGAATATTTAAACTTTTCATTTTCCCGCCAGTTTTTATAACTAGTGGGAACGATTCGTTTTTATAACTAGTGGGACGGTTTTCGCGTTTATAACAAATGGGATTTCGCGTTTATAACAAATGGGATTATGACAAATGGGACTCCACGATATTTCCCACTAGTTATAAACCAACATCAGTCTGTCCCACTAGTTAATAAATTTTAATAACTAGTGGGAATGAGTCGTTTTTATAACTAGTGGGACGGTTTTCCGCGTTATAACAAATGGGATTATGGACAAATGGGACTCCACGTTACCGCCCCGCCAGTAATTGGCGCCCGGCCAGTAGTGCCGCTGCAGCCGCCGCCGCGCCGCGCTGAATATCAATCAGCTGACTTGATTTGTTGTCGGTGCGTCAGCTGCATTCTTGTTTGTTTACATTCTTTTAAATGTTCAATTATAATTATGATGATGACAGTTCTGTACTGTGCAGCTTTCTGCAACAGGGAAACAGTTCAGTGATTTACTTAAACCTAAATCTATTCATATGTACATTCAACTGATTTCTAGTGCCATAGCCATGAATTTCATTGTTTTGGGCGAGATTTACCTCTTGCTTCTTAATTTCTAACAGGCATTGGTATACATATACACTAAAAAACAGTCATTATTTCGTGCTGTATGAACAGAGGTTTGCAATGTTCCAACTGCGCTGGGCCTCCGCAGAGGACCCTGACAGCCTTCTTCTGCAACAGCAGAACGTTGTGAACTCTGGACGAGTGACCCCAGAGTCTGGTTCCATACAAGATATGTGATTGAAAAAAATGAGTGATAAGCTAACGGACAAATTCATAAGGCATGTCAGTCTTAAGTCTCCTAAGGAGGTAAATTACTCTGCTGAGTTTTAACACATAGAGACTCTAAGTGGTGGTTGTTCCAGTTAAGCCTAGGGTCAAGTGCAAAGCCCAGCAGTTTGACAGATTCATTCCCATCTAGTTCCCGGCAGAGGCTAAAAGTGATTGCCTGGGTTTTGGCTTCATTTAAAGAAAGCTTGTTCTTATGGAACCAAGCTGATGCGACTTCCAGCAGTCTCTGGACGTCTATGTCGGAAATACAACAGTCTGAGTTGCTAGAAAATAAGGGTTGTGTCATCCGCATATAGGAGCACACTGCCAGCCACATTGTAATAGAGATCATTAATCGACACAATGAAGAGGAAAGGGCCTAGTACAGAGCCCTGCGGGACTCCATAACTGCACATGTAGAGGGGTAGACTCGCCACCATTCCAGTGTACCCACTTGAGACCTATTAGAGAGATATGATTTCAAGATTGAGAGAGCATCGCCCCTTACCCCATACCTCTCCAACTTGCTATTAGGAAGTCATGCCTGCACGCAATCAAATGCGCGCGACAAGTCACACAGCAAAACAGAAGTTGAATTCTTTGCTTCAAAGGCATCTAGAACTATTTGAATGAGGAAATCCACTGCTTGAACAGTGGACCTACCTCTTCCGAAAACCAAATTGGGCAGGGACTATGAGGCGATGCTCCTCAAAATAGTTGCACAGCTGCTCCAACATAGCTGCCCTCAAAATCTTGGCAAATATAGGAATTAGCGATATTGGCCTATACGCTTACGACACTACCCTTGTCCCCCTTCTTAATATACAAGGGACTGCTCTGCTTATTTTTAACGCCTCAGGAAAGACTCCTTCAGTTATGGAGAAGTTAAGAATGTCTGTTATCATTGGAGCAACTGTGTGGATACATTTTTTCAAAAGTTCAACTGACATTCCATAAAAGTCCTTACTCTTAGATGTCTTAAATTTACTGACAATCAAAAGCACCTTATCAGTGCCCACTGGCTCCAGGTAAAGTTGGAGGGGACATTTGGAACAGGGCCTAAGCATCCAGGGTCAAAATCCGGTGGGACCATTAAGTGGCGACTGGGTTGGGGGATTCACAACTCAAGACCAACTCCTTTACAGACTCTAAGAAAAGTAAGAATTAAACTCATCGGCAGTAGCAAAATCATTAGCTGGTACAGAGGCAGGTGTCTTACACTTGTTGATGTAGTCCATGCCCGCCTTACAGGGGTTGACCGACTCGGTGATGTTGGCAGCCCACGGCAGCCTGCTTAGCCTCCTTTAACTCTGTCACGGTACTCCCAGCCTCAGTCTCTGCAGTTCTGGTATAAGATGTGGCCTACTCTTAGATAGGTCCTATAGCTAAAATATAATTCTTCATATTAGTCGTCAGCTCTGCTGTATACCAGCCCTTAGGCGTACTACCGCTTAATTTGGCTGTCCTAGTTTTTGTGACAAGAGGAAAACTGCTGTCAAAAGTCTCTCTGAATTTGTCAAAGAAATAGTCAAAGGCAGCATTTGCATTAAGTAGCCTAATGCTTTCGTGCCACAAATTCACCTGACTTGCCAGTGAACTTGCAAAGTGTTGATAACTATTGTCATTAAATTTCCTATAGGAAATAGTCCTCACATTGTTTGGTAATTGGAGATCATTATCAATATTCAAATTAGTTAAGGTAAAAAGAACATGTTTATGGTCTGAAATTTGATCTACACTGACCTTAGCACTACACTTCCAACTGTCAATGTTTGTGATGACCGTATCTAGGGGAGAATCCCCCCTTGTAGGCTCATCGACACTAAAAAAGATTAAAGCTATGTAAGCTATATCCTAAAGTCTTGTGCTTCATTTGGGTGGGTTAGGCGGGTTCACATTGTGGTCTGTTCCAACCACAATTGAGAGTCCCAGGGAAATGAGGTACACCAGACACATTTCAAGTAGATAGAAAAATCTATCAAACCTATACCATTTGGGGAGCGATACATAGTAAACTAGTCATCGAAGTTAAATATTCTTCTCAGATGCTACCGCAAAGGAGGGGAGTGGGAGGAATTTACACATTCATGTATGGGGACAATCCTCAATAAAAAAAGGTGACCCTACAATTTGTTGTTGTAGAAAGTCGTCTAGGGAATAGAAAC
>JAQYXR010001566.1:0-30179 GCA_030545055.2 Neoaliturus tenellus | reverse complement strand
GAGGTAAAAGCATCAATAATTGAAAGATTTAACAGAACTTTAAAAGGTGCGATGTATAAGATGTTTTCTAACAGAGGATCGCACGTATGGATTGATATGTTACCAAAACTTATAAGCGATTACAATAACAAGTTTCATAGAACTATCGGTATGAAACCAAGCCAGGTGACTAATAAAAATGAAAAACTTGTATTAAAACGTATAAAACTGAATACTAAACCAAGAGTTGAAAAACTAAAGCCTAAAAGGTTTAATGTTGGTGATAAAGTGCGAATAAGCAAATACAAAGGTGTATTCAGTAAAAGATATCTTCCAAACTGGACAAATGAGGTATTTACCGTATTTAAGGTGCAACCTACAGTACCAGAAACTTACATTTTAAAAGATAATAAAGGACAATTGCTTGAAGGAGGTTTTTATGGACATGAAATGTTAAAATCAACAGTAGGTGATGTATATCTAGTAGAAAAGGTGTTGCAACGCAAAAAAGATAAGGTTAAAGTACGATGGTTAGGATTTAATAAGACGGAAGATTCTTGGATACCTAAAAAGGATCTAATATAATGATAGAGCATCATTTTGGGTTGAACCATTACAAAGGATGGAGATAATACCGCAAAAAGACAATTTTACTATTAATAATATAGATGAACTCACAGTGGATGGTTCTCAATTCAATACTGGGAAACACGGTGTTTTGTTACCAAACACGGTGCGTTGTCTGGTTACCGGTCCTTCCAATTGTGGAAAAACAAATGTAGTATTCAATTTGATTACAAACCCTAAAGGCTTACGTTTTAATAATTTATATGTATTTTCAAAGTCACTACAACAACCGAAATATCAGTTATTGGAACAAATACTCAATAATGTACCTGAAGTTAAATATTTTAAATTTAACGCGAGCGAGAGTGTCATGCAACCGCAAGAGGCTAAACCATTCTCAGTATTCATATTTGACGATGTATCTTGTGAAAATCAAAATACAATAAGGAATTACTTCGCCATGGGTCGACATAACAACATAGATAGCATTTATATTGGTCAAACTTACAGCAAAATACCGAAACAGCTCATTAGAGACAATGCAAACATGTTAATTGTATTTAAACAGGATGAAACCAACCTAAAACACATATATTATGACCATGTAAGTGCGGATATGCCATTTGAACGATTTAAAGAGTTGTGTGGAAAGGCTTGGGCTGAAAAGTATGGGTTTTTAACAATTATGAAGGAACAACCGCTAAACAATGGTCGATACAGGATAGGATTTGATAAATTTATACTAATACACTGATCATGATGTAAAACATTCATTGTTGTACAACACGTCTTGCTACAAACATGGTTAACCAAGAAAAGTTAATAAAGGAAATAAAATCACTTAGTGATTCTATTCGAGATAAAAACAGAGCATTAAAATTAGGTATTAGCGAAAGGGAGAAATTTCTTGAATCTACTTTTAAACCTATTACTGAACCCTTGAAACAATTAAACAAAAAATTTGCTAAACCCGTTTTGGAAGGAGATGCAATTGCACCTATTACAAAGTTTGAAAGAGAAGATGTAAAATCAGAAGATTTTAGTGATGAAGACCTGGAATCCTCTACATATAGTGGTTTTACCGGTGAAGAACCTGAAAGAGAGCTAGAATCACCAGACTATAGTGGTATAAGAGAATTATATGAAGTAAAAGCTAAAAGAGGACATGAAGATGTATCAACTGCTAGTGAAGAGGAAAAAGAAGAAGAAGCAAGGGAAGGTCCGTCAAACATAAGCTTGTTGGGTGAAAACATTCATAACAAAGGACCTTTAGGAAGGAAATACATGGTAAAAATGTTACTCGGAACAATTCCTAATAAGAATTACCATAGTTATGGAGCGAGATTAACAGAAGATGGTTTAATGATAGGTAATAGCCCGTTAAACGTTGACGAACATGATAATATTGTCATTGGTGATCAAAGGTATAAGGGTACAAAAGGATTATTTGAATTATTATTTGAAAATAAGCCTTCAGTATCGTTAGTGAAAGAAAAAGACATGGAAGCATATAAAAATATTTTGGAACAGACAAATGCATATAGGAGAATGTATTTACCTGACCAACTTCCATTTAGATCTAAGTCTTTAAAATATAGAGAATTTGTATCCAAGTTAATACCAACTAGAAGACAAACAATGCCGTTAACACAAAGAAAACCTGTAAAACGAAGATTTATGGCATCCACTTTAGATGTAAGTGCTCAGGAAAGAAGAAAAAGAAGTAAGTCTGTTACGGGTACAGGTTTAATGAAGAAACTATATAACACAAATGTGATTTATTACAATAATATCAATAAATTGGTGGATAGAATGAAACTAATACATGAAGCTAAAGAAGCGGGTCATACTGGATTGGAAAACGAATGGGTGGCTTTAGTGGATGAACTCCGAAACCGTGGGGTAATCTCATAAAAAATGCGTTACTCACTAGATTACTATTCAGTTGCACCATGAGTGTCGACAAGTTCGGACGTTACTCCTCGGATGGGTTATATTACGCAAATAATTTAAAAAGAGGAGCTGGTTTACCACAAACACCTGATGGGGATTATGATATAACTAATAAAAGGTTAAAAAACATAAAAGATCCCACAGATGAAAACGATGCAATAAATTTAAAAGTATTAAAAGAAAAGATATCACCAACATTAAGACTACAGAAAAACACATATGACGCAGGTAATCATAGAATTGTCAATGTTGGTAAGCCAAATCAAAACGCTGATGCAATAAACAAAGGTTATTTATCATCAGAATTAAAAAATACGTTAAAATTCAATGGAAAAACGTATACTGCTGAAAATAAACGTATATCCAACGTAGATGACCCTAAAGATGCAAAAGACAGCGTAAATAGACGCTATTTACATTCATTAATACCTGAAAAGACAAAAGATGGTTTTTCTTTTTATAAATTTGTTATTAACGATATAGGTTATCCGAAAAATGAAAATGATGCTGTAAATTTAAAATATATAAAAGATCATTGTATTACACGTGATGTAGGAGTTATTGATTGTCTAGGTAATTGTTTAGCGAATGTTAAAGATGGTTCGGCACCATCAGATGGTGCAACAGTGGGTCAAATGAAGGAAACTTTAAAGCAAGAAACATCTGGATTTGTAAAACAGGATCAAGTAGTATCACGGTCGGGTGATGTGTTTGTACAAGGAAATGAAAAGTTTATTTTACTTGAACAAAAAAATAATGTTTGGGATTGCAAAGACATGAAATTATCAAATGTGCAATTAGCTACAGATGCTCATGATGTTCCGATTTTATCACAAGTTTTACATACTAATCCAAACAATTATCATAGAAGTTGGTTGGGTACAAATAGAAGAATAATTGACATATTTCCAGGTATCGATGATTACGATTGTGTTGTAGTAAAACAATCTTTAATATTAGACAAACCAAAAGGTAGTACTTTCAATGCGAAAAATAAGAAAATAGGTAATTTGGCACAAGGAACAGATCCAAAGGATGCTGCAACTGTAGGACAAACATTACAATATGATAGTGCAAATCAAGAGTTTATTTATAATACCAAAAGATTTAAATTAATGGATGTAAATGATTATCAAAATATATTAATTGCAGATCCAAATTCATTTAGCGGATTTAGAAAAATGTCTGGTGAGGAATTTATTCATAAAAATCATGTATTTAGAAATGAAGCAGACAGATCATTAATTAGTGCAGATTTAAAATATTTTAAATGTCCCGGGAATGATGCAAATGTAACTGATGAAGACTAAGAATTTGTATAAAAACTGATATGGGTTAGAAATCGGGACTAATATTATAAAAATGGGTTACACTCTAGAATGTTATTCAGTTGCACCATGAGTGTTGACAAGTTCGGACGGTATTCATCAGATGGATTATATTACTTTAATACTTTAAAAAGAGGTGTTGGATTACCACAAACACCTGATGGAGATTATGATATTAGTAATAAACGGTTAAAAAACATTAATGATCCCACAGATGAAAATGATGCAATAAATTTAAAAGTATTAAAAAAAGAGATAGTACCAACACTGAAATTAGATAAAAACACATATAACGCGGGTAATCATAGAATTTCCAACGTTGGTAAGCCAAATCAAAATGCTGATGCAATAAACAGAGGTTATTTATCATCGGAATTAAAGAATACGTTAAAATTTAATGGAAAAACGTATAATGCTGAAAATCGGCGTAGGACAAACATGAACTGTAGGACAAACATTACAATATGATAGTGCAAATCAAGAGTTTATTTATAATACCAAAAGATTTAAATTAATGGATGTAAATGATTATCAAAATATATTAATTGCAGATCCAAATTCATTTAGCGGATTTAGAAAAATGTCTGGTGAGGAATTTATTCATAAAAATCATGTATTTAGAAATGAAGCAGACAGATCATTAATTAGTGCAGATTTAAAATATTTTAAATGTCCCGGGAATGATGCAAATGTAACTGATGAAGACTAAGAATTTGTATAAAAACTGATATGGGTTAGAAATCGGGACTAATATTATAAAAATGGGTTACACTCTAGAATGTTATTCAGTTGCACCATGAGTGTTGACAAGTTCGGACGGTATTCATCAGATGGATTATATTACTTTAATACTTTAAAAAGAGGTGTTGGATTACCACAAACACCTGATGGAGATTATGATATTAGTAATAAACGGTTAAAAAACATTAATGATCCCACAGATGAAAATGATGCAATAAATTTAAAAGTATTAAAAAAAGAGATAGTACCAACACTGAAATTAGATAAAAACACATATAACGCGGGTAATCATAGAATTTCCAACGTTGGTAAGCCAAATCAAAATGCTGATGCAATAAACAGAGGTTATTTATCATCGGAATTAAAGAATACGTTAAAATTTAATGGAAAAACGTATAATGCTGAAAATCGGCGTATATCCAACGTAGCAGACCCTGTAGATGAAAAAGACAGCATAAATAGACGCTATTTACATTCTATAATACCTGAAAAGACAAAAGATGGGTTTTCTTTTTATAAATTTGTTATTAACGATATAGGTTATCCAAAAAATGAAAATGATGCTGTAAATTTAAAATACATCAAAGATCATTGTATTACACGTGATGTAGGAGTTATTGACTGTCTTGGTAATTGTTTAGCGAATGTAAAAGATGGTTTTGCACCATCAGATGGTGCAACGGTGGGTCAAATGAAGGAAACTTTAAAACAAGAAACCTCCGGTTTTGTGAAACAAAACCAAGTAGTAACACGTCAAGGAGATGTATTTGTACAAGGAAATAAAAAGTTTACTTTACTTGAAGAAAACAATTATGTTTGGGATGGTAAAGGAAAGTTATTGACAAATTTAGGTATTGGTGAAAAGCCTGGTGATGCTGTTACTTATGAACAGATAATACAATTAGAGCCAACTGGAAAAAAATGGTGGAATTGTGATAACAAACGATTAACAAATGTTGCAGACCCTGATTATGCCAATAACGCTGTAACTGTTAATTTTCTTGTTAAAGTAATAGGTAATTTATTATTTGATATGCATAATTATATTGTAGCAGGACAACATAAACCTATTGACGAAAAAATGAGAAATACATGGATTAAACAAGAAATTCTTTATAAATATTTTTTTAATCATAACACACAAAAGTTTAGATCATCAGATTGGGGTACTTTTGATATTTAACTAAATAACACCATATATTACATCATTTATGTGCAACCTGTCATAGAGGTAACACATGGGTTACGCTTTTCAAATATAAAAGACAATCATGGCGTTTCATTACACCAGTCCATATCGAGACACTATACGGAAAGGAGGCGGTATCACGTCCACAGCGGTTTCTCTGTTAAGTAAAGCTTTAAATCGTATTCCAGTAGGATCTATCGTAAACAGAGCAATAGACGCTTTACCATACGAATTTCACATACCGGGAGGTTATCAGTATTGCGGACCAGGAACTAAATTAAAAAAACGACTGGAAAGAGGTGATCCAGGCATAAATAAGTTAGATCAGGCTTGTAAAGAACACGATATCGCATATTCCACGTTTACCGATTCAAAAAATAGGTCAATCGCTGATAAAAAGCTAGCGAATATAGCTTGGCAACGAGTAAAGTCTAGTGACGCTAGTATTGCGGAAAAGCAGCAGCTTTAGCGGTAACAGCAGGTATGAAGGCTAAAACAGCGGTAGGAGGTGGAAAAAGGAGGGGTAAGAATAAAAAAGGATCAACCAAGAGAAAACATGGTGGTAATATTAGACTAAAAAGACGTTCTCCGAGGAAAAATAATAAAAAACCGACAATATGGTCAATGGTAAAAAACGGGGCTGGTCTATACCTAAGACCGTATCGTGCATATTAAATAAAAGAAATCAATTGGTTATACCACATAAAGCGTTGACTAATGTTGAATTATTTAAATATATTTCCTGTTTAAAAATACCATTTTTCCGCGGAGTATTTATGAAAGACAGTTTACCAAAGAAAATATGGAAAAATGAGACTGGAATCGTAAATTTGGATAATACTGAAGGGTCCGGCACCCATTGGGTGTGTTATAAGAAACTAAATAGTAATGTATATTATTTTGATAGTTTTGGAAATTTGCCACCACCTAAAGAACTTGAACATTACTTTAAATCTGCTAAAAACATATATTACAACTATAAAAGAGAACAACCTGATAATACTTCAATATGCGGCCATTTATGTTTGGAATTCCTAGCTAAAAGTATCAGTCACTATTGAGATGTCTTCCTATACAGTATCATTAACAGGAAAATCGTCCACTTTACGAAGTATCCTTTTTCCAGCGTTACGCTTGCAAAAAGGAAGATTTTGGGAGGCAGCACTGTTGGATTTTACAACTTACAACTCTATTCCCAATGTTACGGAAGGTAAAAATAACTTATTGCATTATTATAAAGGAAAAGATGCCAGTGGTAAGTTAACAGACTTAGAAGAGTGCAGTTTACCCACAGGTTCTTATGAAATTGATCATATTAATGAATTTTTGCAAAATAAAATGGGAAAAGACAATATATCGCTAAAAGGTAATAATAATACAATGAAAGCTGAGCTTACTTCAAAATATTATATAGATTTCACTAAGCCAAACTCAATTGGTGATTTATTAGGATTTCCCAAAGATGGAGCAATTTTAGAACCAAATAAAACACATTCCGGTAAACAAACTGTAACAATATTAAAAGTCAATAGTATAGACATAACTTGTAACATTATACAAGGAGCTTACAGAGATGGAGCAAATACTCATATAATACATACTTTTTACCCCAGTGTACCACCTGGATTTAAAATTGTTGAAAAGCCGCAAAACCTGGTATATCTACCTTTGAACACCACTTTCATTTCAGACATCGTGTTGAACGTATTGGATCAAGACGGTAACTTGATAGATTTCCGAGAAGAGCCTATTACGGTTAGATTACATTTAAAATCAACACTTTAATACAAAATCATGGGTTTAACATTTAAAAGCGAACAACCTACGGGAATCCGCATTAGTAGCTCTTCAGCTGTGGAGGAGTTAACACGCGAGAACATTCGTTTCTTAGAGAGAATTGGATTAAAAGTAACCGATAATGGATATACTGGATATAGCTCAGGGTCCAACATTCGACGAAACCCTATGGGAAAAAGAATATCACACCCACAACCCTTACACTTCATCAAAATTAAACAATAACGATGAAATTCGTATTCCCATACAAAATCAAGACATTTACACACTACCATGTGAAAGTTACTTGTATATTGAAGGAAAAGTTACTAAAAAGGACGGTACTACTACTGGTACAACAGTTCCATTTATAAATAATCCCATGGCTTTCCTGTTTGATGAAATTAGATATGAAATATCAGGTGTAACAGTTGATTCTACTAAAAAAGTAGGTATTGCAACAACTTTAAAGGGATTAACATCTATATCACCTAATGAAACCAATTTAATACAACCTGCAGGATGGGTTTTACCTGCAAAAGACACAATCACTCCAGATACAAATGGAAATTTTGATTTTCATATTCCGTTACGTTTGTTGCTTGGTTTTGCTGAAGATTATAGGAAAATAATATTAAACGTTAAACAAGAATTAGTTTTGTTGAGATCTTCAAACGATAAAGATATTATTAAAGCTCCAGACGGTACAACAGATGCAACTTTAGAATGGAAATTAACATTAGACAAAATTGTATGGAGAGTTCCACATGTAAAATTAGCTGACGAGCATAGAATGCTACTATTAAGAAAGTTAAAGGCTGATCGTGATATTGTAATTCCTTTTAGAAGTTGGGAATTTCATGAACATCCCAGCTTGCCAACTACGGATCGACACACTTGGACAGTTAAAACATCTAATTATGTGGAACGAGCCAGGTATATTATATTTGGTTTACAAACAGGCAGAAGAGACACCATCACCAAACATGCAGGCCAATTTGATCATTGCAACTTGAAAAATATTAAAGTTTATTTAAATTCACAATTTTTTCCATACGATAATTTAAATGTGTCATTCGCTAATAAAAAGTACAGCATATTGTACGATATGTATGCAAGATTCCAAAGTTCATATTATGGAAAAACGAATGCACCTTTACTATCACCAGAAAAATACTTAGATGGTTACCCTATAGTTGTAATCGATTGTTCTAAACAAAATGAATCGGTAAAATCATCAAGTGTAGATATAAAAATAGAAATGGAATTCAACGCGCCTATATCGGCTAATACAACTGCATACTGTTTAATTCTACATGATAAAATCGTAACATACACACCTTTAACTGGAATTGTTAAAAATGTATTGTAAAAGACCGGTTTTCCTACATTCCAATGCATTCCGCGAGTATAAAAGCAGAGCGTTCAGCTCGCTCCTTATCAGTTTGTTGCCTGTTGTTGTATGGGTAGCATCTTATTCAATATGGCTTCTCCTAGTGGTACACAAGAAAATGTAGTAGATATTGAGAAGGAGATATCCGACTTTTTAGATCTTCAAGGTCAACCGGAGGGAGATGAGCACAACGCTTGCGGACAACTCCACGCCAGTAATAATGTTGAGGAAAAAGGTAAAAGAAGAAAGAATGCACACAAGAGGAAAAGGGATATTGAAGATAATATTTCTCCTAACATATTAAGTGAGGTATTCTTGCGAATATTTTACCCAATCTCTTCCAGTTTGGACAAAAGTGTTTTAATCGGTGTTATGAAATCTACAGATTATTCCCCTACTGTAATTTTAACTCATGGACCCAAAATGATTTTGTTTACGGACACTGCTTGGGAATCGTTATGAAACACTTGCATCTGCTAGAATGCTATTTAAGTAGTAACATGTTTGGAAGAAAGACAAGAGTAGGCCTTTTGGATTCAAATGTGGAAATCGATATTGTTAAACATCGTGGTGATCATCAGTTGCGGTTTAGAGACACAACAAGACATGATAACAAGATTCAACTTAATCGAGAAGAGTTTTTTATTCTAACTTGTGCAACTGAACCAATAACGAGATACTTGAGACAACTGGTGTTTTCAAGTTCAATTATTAAAGATTATCTGGAAGACACTTTGGACAAACAACCGGACGCACCTATATTGTACGGACCTGTAGATACTTCTATATTCAATAGGGTTCCTCATGAAGTACAAATGTGGAGACAATTGGAAAAGTACGCTCAACTACATAAGAAATCAGTAAAACGTGAAAAAGAGGAAGAAGAAGGAGGAGAAGAATCAAGTGTTAGTGATGAAAATGAAAACAAGGAAAATGTAAAGATGGAAACCTAAATGACAATTAACTACACAGCAATGGTTAATTTTTAAAACAATATCAAACACTTTGTGGGGTTAGGCCTACCGGGGACGGTGCCCACGTTAAATATACACCAACGCGCCAACAACTGTACGGCCGGGTATAAAAGTCGTACCTACCGTGGTGTGGAAATCAGTTGACCTTTGGACTTCGTCATGAGCAGACGAGTGATCTTCGCAATGGACAAGGAAGAAGAACAAGTAAAGTCCAAACCTGGTATAATTGAGTTTCAAGCGTTTCGGGGTAATGATGATAGATTTATCATAAAAGAACTTGTGTTTTTCGACATCAATACAAGTGTTCCTTATTCATTTTTATTTAAACCACCATGTTCTTATTCATCTTTAACTAGTAACTCCATTTGGATGACCTTGAACTTTCCCCCTCCACTCCTTCCTTTTTTTTTAAACCCAATTTAAATGACCTTGAAATTTCCCCTCTACTTTTCGATAATGTTACAACTGACTGCAGCTCACCTCATTCCTTGCTTAGCTGCCATGGCGGAAGGAACTCTTTCTCAAGTTGACTACACTACGGACGAAGCATTTCCCTTGCGGTGGACTGTTCATTTACAGGATGCGACAGAAGTGGAAGTCTTGTATCAAAAATTACTCAATGTATTCAACGGGAACCCTGGACCTCTTGAATGTAGAATGGATTTGAATTTTGATGCAACCAGGGTCGGCACAGAACCTTCAACTTCAAGCCAGCCTCAGCAACGAGATTTTACACATTTATACACTCCAATATCACCGGAAGGTGTAACTGTCTGCGAGGCTGACTCAACTACACGTTATGTTCAGCCGAAGCCTTGGGTGTTGATTATTAACAATGTGTACAAAGTGGAATTGGTATGTAATAGATTAAAGGAGTTGATGGTACAAGATCCAGGCCTGCGCTTTCAAATAGATATACATTTCATCTGGAGAGCACCTGCGCGGGGCTCTTCGTCTGACAGCTCTCCAAGTACGACGGACGAGGAGGACGACTAGTCATCTTTTTTAAAACTCCGTTTGAATGACCTTGACCTTTCCCCTCCACTGAGTTTATTTAAGGTGCACTCTCACTGACTACAGCATCATTTCATCGCGCACCTTCACCGCAGCAACATGGAGAGTCAACTCAACTACTGTTGCGAACAGAAATGTTTTTCATGGCCGAATGGCATTGATGTGGTGGATGGCCTGGCTTGTAGAACATGTGAAGCTTTTGGTCAGTGCATGTGTAAGTGCAAGTCTTGGAAGAAGCCGAAACCGAAGTTGAAGACATTCCATGTGTACCAAATGAGAGGGCATAAGTACACTTGTTGCCCTGAACGTTGCATTGAATTCAAACTAAAACAGCTAACTGGCTGCAAATTGTGCAACAATCATTTTGCAGGTTTTTGCAAACATTATTTAGGAGCGTGTCAATACAGATCAACTTGGCATACAGAAGCACTCACTATCAATGAAATCGCTATAGACTCACAAGAGTAGTCTTTCTACTCTTTGACTTTTTTAAAACTCCGTTTGAATGACCTTGAAATTTCCCCCACCACTTCCCCATATATCTAGAGTACGCAGGGCCCGGAGGTCAGTCGCTCGGCGGCTGTCGTAGTGTGCACATCCGTGTTGTGCAGTCTGCTGTGCAGTTTTGATTTTAACCAGTTCAAGGTCACCACACTTAAACTCTGGCAAAAACGTCAAGCTGTTAAAGACAATCCTAAGTCCCAGGTTCACAGTCAACCTCAAGGTCATCACACTTTAACATGTAAATTTAAGGTAGCACCAAAACGGTGCTACCTAGCTTGACATTTTCAAGTTTCCCGAGGTCATCACAGTTCCCCCACCACTTCCCATATACCTAGAGTGCGCGGGGCTGGACAGTCAGTCGCTCGGTGGCTGTCGTGGGGTGCGCATCGCGGTTGCAGTAATGGTGAAACGCGGGAGTTGTATCGGTTCAAGGTCACTCGAGCGGTGTCACATGACGGTTTAGGCAGAGTCACGTTGCAAACTTTGAGTTCCCTCGGCACTTTTGCTGTTTCTCGTCTAATTCGCTCCAAGTTGTCAAGGTCATTGAAACCTGACTGAAACTCGGAGCGTAGTGCGAGAAACAGCAAAAGTGCCTAAAAATTTTAGGTTTCAGCGTGACCTTGACCTTTGTGACATCGATGACGTCATAATGGTGACGTAAGGGGTGATGACGTCATCAGCACGTCATTTCTGTGACGTCATGGGTGTGACGTCATCGAAATGACGTCATTAGTGATGACGTCATCGATTGCATCATCGATGACGTCATCGATGACGTCATCGGTGAGGTCATTGACCTCGATGACGTCATCCCTCAGGTGACCTTGAAGTGAGCCAGCAGCCCCCTTTTTCCACTACTGACGTTAACGAGACTAACCACTCTTATGTAGTGGTTATTTGTTATTTTTTTTCATTACTATACACACGAAAGTACACTTTCTAAACGTAAAATGAGCTAAGAAAATAGGTTATTCCCGCTACTGCACGGCAAAATTACATAACGTTTACTTTCCGTGCGTATGTGGTGCACGGAAAGTAACCGTTATGGGATTTTGCGGTGCAGTCCGATCAGCTGTTGCATTAGGCCTATCAGCTGTTGCACAATGCTTAGTTTCGGTGCGTGTGTACCACGACATAAGCAAGAAAACTCAGCGTTATGAGTTCGGTATTTTCTTCATACTAAGTTGAACAAACAAAAATATTCATGTTGTTTACAAGTTTTTCGACATCATAATGAAAAATAATGTTCAATACTCGTCTCAAAAGTGCCATTGCGGGGCTTGAAAGCCTTTTCACGCTCGGCTTCGCCTCGCGCGTAAATGCAATCTCTCCCCGCAATGAGTCACTTTCGAGACTAGTAAAGAAAACTACTATTATATTGGCTGTTGATTATTTGTTGATTTCTTGTGTGAGAGTTAGCACTTTGAGTCAGCCTAACAATATGTATAAATACGTACTCCTATGTGAAACGCTCTTATTTTTGTGTCTTTCACTCCTACTTAAATACAAAGTCTTAAAAGGTTTTACTAAGTTGATATGGTTTAAAGAACAAATATAAAAAGTATTTAATCATTTTGTACATTGTATGTTGTAATTTTGTAACATTTAACAACTACATTATTACACTTTGTAATAACTATAGTTACCAGGCGCACATTAGTGGATATCTAAGATTACTTTAAACCTCTGTTCTTGATTTTCCTCTATTCTGGAGGCCTATATACTACAGGGTGGTCCTTATCAATTCTAGAAACTGTGGTCCTTATAAAGGTATTCTCCATTTGTTAGTAATTATTATTGAGAAGTATCAAACCTGACTCTAAACTAAATACTCTACCTGTTTTTCGCCATCGTTTGTTACATATTCCTTGTGTGCATCGTGTTTTAAACCATTTACGATCATATTGTATAGTGATGTTCATTAAATATTTGTACATTTTGAATAGAAGATTGCCTTTTTCATGAGCCAACCTGTACTTAGTTTCCAAAGCACTAATGTATTAATTTTAGTAGTAAAAGGAAATATTTTGGCCATATCATCTATTTATGGATGTTCCTTGGCGACAAATGTTTATAAAATGTGATAAATTCAATAACAA
Source organism: Neoaliturus tenellus (assembly GCA_030545055.2). Taxonomy (NCBI): domain Eukaryota; kingdom Metazoa; phylum Arthropoda; class Insecta; order Hemiptera; family Cicadellidae; genus Neoaliturus; species Neoaliturus tenellus. The sequence goes on along the minus strand of JAQYXR010001566.1, from coordinate 16,662 downwards.
ATAAAAACAATTTATCACAAAGAACACAGATTTCTGAGTAATTCTACCTCATATTCATTCTTCCCAATGCCACCAAAGTATCAGTACGTGCTCTCCATTACACTTTCTTTATGAATAAAACATTCTTGAGTAAGCGGTCATTGTTTTACGAGGTTCGACCAAGAAAGAGTCTCCAAGGCCGAATGCTCAAGTGGGAGTCAAGAGGTGACCAGGAAGAACGGAAGTATTTGCTTTGAAGACTAGTTGGTATTAGAGCTCACGTGTGCAGACCATCCGTCTGACAGTTAACCTGACGACGGAGAAAGCACAGTTGCCGAAACGTGTGGCAACACGAGCGAAGTCCGAGGGTGGTGGGGGAGGATGCAGAGTAATGAATAATGAGCTGTTTGGCGTGGAGATTAAGTAGAGTTTAGATTATAAGTCACCTCCAGAGAATAGATATAAAGAAGGTTTTTAAATTTTAAATTAGCATGAAAATTGTGATATATATTGAATAGAAAGTATTAATTTTGCAAATTTCACAAGGTGACATAAAAATGCAGGCAATTAAAAAATAAACTAACTCATTTGGTCACTGCAGTATTTTTGAAACAAAATTTATTTTATTCGAGGAGATATATACCACCAGTTCCAGTTTTGGGATTTACACTGTATCTAGATAGTTTTATCATTGCTATATACACTATCGTGGTTCGACTTCTCATAGCATATGCGTGTTTGAAACCAATTCATGGTGGCGCCATCTTCCGCGGCGTACATGGAAGTACAATAGACATATGATAGTGTGGTAAGTCAGTACTACCACACTTTTCAATCAAGCATGAAACATTTTATAATCGAAGGTTAATATTAATGTTGTGATAAAATGTTTTTGCAGCACTGTACATCCAGCTGAATAATAACATCGATTACAACGTCTCTTGCGCGGCGTACGAGAACCTTCCTATTTCCGTATCAAACAAAATACATTGGATAAGAAGTCTATTCACGTTATAGTCTGGAGAAATAGAACAGGCGTGTCAAGGTCAAGTCTTTTAATAAGCCAGCTGATTTTTTCCATTTAACTACATGTTAATTAGCTTGACCTTCACCCGCCTGTTCTATTGCCCCCGACTATAGTGTATATAGTCATTGGTTTTATGCTAAACAGCTGCCCGCTGGCAGGTTCTGCAAACGCTTGTTATTGTTATTCTTTTTTCTCAACCAATAAATAACCCATCTGTAGTGTTCACAACAACTCAGAACAAAATCTAAGAAAATTCTTCCAGGGTACGATTATGACGATCCTAGAGCTAAGCCCTGAGGACTGTAAAATTAATGGCTTTCAAACCTACTCCATGAAAATTTCCATGTACAGGATGTTAGTGAACTCTATTTAAAAAATTGTAGATTTGTTCCTTGGGGTTTGGACAAACAAAACCATCATACAAAGATGGGTCTAAAATCCTTCGTTAAGCCACTAGCCGAAATTTTTTTTCTCACATAATAATAATGATTTCCCTAAAAGATTGTTGTATTAAAGTAATATTTGGTATGAAGCTTCATCCTAAAAATGTTCATTTTCAGGAAAAAATTCAAAAATTGATTTCTTTAATTTATTTATCATTTTATTAAAAAAAAATATCTATCTATATATATAATACGTGATGCCCCTTTTTTGTTAACACTACTCCTCCCTTATTTCTGGACCAATTTTAAAGTTTGAGGTGTCAAAAGAATGGTCTCAGTTTGTAGTTTTGCAATAAGGTTTTAGATTTTTGATATTTTATTTCTGAAGCTCACGGGAAGCCTCAAAGTTCATTTTTTGTCCATAAGATTAACATGGGGAACAATTTATATTGAATTGCAAAATAAAACAGCTGTTGATAATAAAACAAACAACACATGTTAAAAGCTAGCTGAATAGAAGCAGTTGAACTATTGGCACTGAAATATCAACACAATTACATAATTTCATACAAGGAGTGTCTATTGTATAGAAAAAATTGTGTTTTACCTTTTAACTTAAAATGTAGCAGATAGATTTTGCTTGAACTTTGTAATTATGTGAATTTGGACACAAAAATAAGTTTAGCAAACCCCAGAAAAATTCATTTTCCTGTACAAAAACAAGTTTGGAAATTGAATTTTTGACGTGGTTCTTATGGGTTATCAGATTAGTATTGAAACAACAACGAAAGTTAACAAAAATTAAAACGCTAAATCTTTGTACATCGGTTTTCAAAATGCTGTTAACTAGGAAAAGGGATAGTTGGTTGTTGGTCTAAATTTAATAATAACCTGTTTACTGTGATACTATTACAAATTTAATGCAGAATGTATGCACAACATATTATAACACCTGAGACAACACTTAAAAGTATTTTACTGCCAGTATAGATAACAAGCTTATTGCAAAAACTGTTTGTATAAAGAGAAATTTTAATCAAAATATAAATGCCACATCAAACAAAAATGGACCACACCATCAAAGATGTAGATTTTCTTAATTTTTGTGATTTCTTTATTTAAATTCTGTAATACCATGGAAAGTTAAGTTAAAGAGGTTTTAGTTGTTATAAATAGTAATAGTGTGGACTTATTCACTATGTCGACTACTAACTCATACAGTACTAAACTACAAAAACAGTCGCAGTTAGTGCTGCATACACAGCACAGAGAGCAGAGAGTTAAGTTAGTGCTGCATACAGGACCAGAGAGTTGTAATTAAATATTGATTTTCCTTTTGTTGTAATTTAGGTTTTTTGTGTGATGAACTATCTAGATCCAACATCTGTGTATTTATTTTAAATTTTATAGGAGTTTTAGTTAGAAGTTCTAGGACAAATCGGCATAAGAACCATCACGTAATCCTAGCTAATTTAGACCTAAAATAACAACTACCAAATCTCAACACTATCACATTGGGAAGTTGGAGAATTAGTGATGAAGATCGATTGATGAAATGCCAATATAGTGTAATCTGATTTTCACTCTAATTTAATTTTTATTCAAAGCAACTCAAGGTAAATTACCTTGGAGCAAGGTTAACACAAATCCTCCCTGATTTCTGGACCAAATGTAACGTTTAAGGTGTCAATAAATTCGCCTCAGTGCGTAGTTTTCAAAAAGGTTTAAGATTTTTTATATTTTATTCTGAAGGGTACAGAAAACCCTTAAAGTTGGTTTTTGTCGATAAAACTAGGAATACGCTCCGATGTCCGTCCCGTACAAGAATTTTTTACTCACTTTTTGAGTTATTAGGTGACGCTTTTTTTTTTTGAGGGAGAGGTACAGTAGACTCCCTCTTAACCGGCCACCTTTTAACCGGTCTCCGCTTTAACCAGCCTACCCTGACACAAAATAACATCTTTTTAACCGGCCATTTTTTAGCTCAACATCGCTTTAACCGGCCCTGTAATGCCAGAAACATGGTTTTCTTATCTACTGTATCTTTCAATTCAACGTTATTTCATATTGGCGTTCTCAAACCAATTAAAATGTAACGTCCTGGACGGAAGTGAATGCCACCGGAAGTGAATGCGTTTGGACCTACTATTCAGTAGACCACAATTATAGAAACAAATTATTATTAGTTTGAGTTTGTTGTGGATTTTATAGGTGTCGGGTGTTAGTTATAAATCATATACAGTATGTATTTCAAGTTTTTTTTTTCAAGTGATAATTATATTTAGACCATATAGAATTGTAGGTTGGCGTTCTTAAATGAACATCGGTTTAACCGGCCAATTCATTATCCGGCCGGGGCCTGGTCCCGAGGTGGCCGGTTAAGATGGAGTCTACTGTAAGAAAAATGCATTACGCACACAGGTGGCAAGCCTGTAGTGTGGGACTCCCCTAAAAACGGGTTTACCCACTAAAAAACCTCGCCTCTACTCTTTAGGATTCTAACCTGGAGTTGTTTATCACATTAGGGTAGGCCTAAATTTGGCTTATGCCCGTGGGGCTCACTCCTTATCCAGCCACTCGATCAAGGGATCTGGGCCACTTCGTGGTCCAGATCATGTTTCTTTTCCAGGAGGATGCCCCGCACGAACTGTGATAAACAATCCCAGTTGCCCTCATCCTCCAAGATCTTTTGGCAGACCGAGTCCACCGAAAATGCACCAAAAATTTGTGTGGCCTTCAGGCGGGACCCTTCCCAACGGGGGCAGCAGAAGAATGTGTGTTCCGCATCGTCGGGAACGCCCGAGCAATAAATAAAGAATTGGTAGCCGTTCCACCCATGGTTGGACGTGCTTGATAAGTCACGCAGTCCATCGTCCTCGGGTGTCGTGCTCCCAGCTGTGTTGCCACTGCTGGAAGGTTCGGGAGCGCTCTGCTGTTCTTGCCGTGTCCTTGCCAATCTCGACTTGTCTCTGATAAATTGCCTTCCTCTCTCCTGCCAAGAGCTTGACAGGGATAACTCCGGCGACCACCAGGACGGCAGGCTCGGACACTGTCCGGTAGGCGGAACACACCCCGAGGGCCGCTCAACGTTGAACCCGAGCGAGTCGCAACCTGTACTACTCTTTATCGAGAGCGTCTGCCCACACCTCTGCTTCATAAAGAAGCACGAACTGAACCGCGGACATCAACAGACGTCTTCTGCTGGATCGTGGAACCCCGACATTGGCAATCAGCCTACTAAGGTAAGTGACTACCTTAGCGGCCTTGTCCGCCGTACGGAATATCTGATCCCTCCAGCTTAACTTGGTGTCCACCATAATCCCGAAGTACTTAGCAGCACGAATTGATTGGACCACCTCCCTTCCCACTCGGAACAGAATGACGGTGTCTATCCTCTTCTTCGTAAGGATCACAATCTCCGTCTTACGGAGAGCAAGCGAGAGACCGCATGACTCGGTTCAACTTTAGTTGGGCCAGCTCAACGTTGCGTGCGACAATGAGAGCTGCGACATCATTGGCGTACCCAACCAAAGTGGTTTAAGTGGTTCCCTCAGGCATCTCCGACCTCAGGAGGCTGTCATAGGCAACATTCCAGAGATCCTGGCCGAGTATTGAATCTTGCGCGGCACCAGAAGTAACTTCCATCGTCCACGTTCCGTCCCTTGTGTCGTAAATAAGGCTTTGAGAGCGGAGATAATCCTCAATGTGTCGCAACAGATATGCAGGAACGCGAAAGGTGTTGCGAAGCGCATCCAACATATCGACCCACCTCGCCGAGTTAAAGGCATTCTTGACATAAGCGTAACAAGAAGCACTACTCAGCGAGAGAAATGGTTGTGGCTCTCGACTCTCTTCACAGTTCTCCATGGACTTCGGTGATAGCGTCAATCGTTGACCGTCCCTTTCTAAAGCCATACTGACGGGGGCATGAGTCCCCGGCAGCTTCCACGGCAGAGGTCAGGCGGGAACGGATCAGCTTCTCGAACAGCTTCCCAGCCGTGTCCAACGTGTAGAAAGGCCTGTGGGACGACGACAGCTCGGGATCACCTTTGCCCTTGCTGATCAGTACAAGTCTTGCGGTTTTCCATAGGGAGCCGGAAACACCCCTTCTACCAAACAGGCGTTGTACATTCTCAACAACAAGTCAGCATTAATTGAAAATACTTTCTTTAAAGCCTCGCTAGGAATCCCGTCCGGGTCAGGAGCCTTGTTGCTCTTTAGGGAGAGAACGGAGGTTTCCATCTCCTCGAATGTGAAGAGTGGAACGTCATCTAACCGTCCGAAGTCAACATCGAAGCGTACATCCTAGGCCTAGCCTACAAATAAATACATACAAAGAATGATTTTAGCTAAGACCTCAAAACAAGCAAGTAACTTAATAATAATTATGCTTACAATATTAAAGGTAAATAGATTGTAGAGCGAAAAAAAACAATACAATTTAAAATCCATGATTAATTAATCAAAATTAATAAAAATCAAGTAATGTAAGTATTGTAGAATTACGCTTACTTAACACTTAATGCATATTTTGTTACCTGAGACATAGGCTACAATGGCACAACACATTCAAATTAGTTGTTCAATTTAAATCTTTCTCCCAAATAGATATTAGTTGTATCCCATAAATTATAGTTAATCGCATAATTCCGTACGACATCAATTCATTCCACATCAACATGCCTATCTTTTGGTATAATTTATAACTTCAACAAGTAAACATGTTGATCTATTTAATTTAACAAACAGGTCTGTCAAAATATCAATTAAATTTTATTTAAAAACGTAACATAACGGCGAGCAAATATAAACAAGAAAAGGTTATGTTATGTTGTTTTCAGCATACAGCGACAACTCAGCTGCGATGGGGGAAAATAAACTGATCATAGCAACTACGTTAGTCAAACCATGTAGCCTAAACAACTAAAGTTCTGTCAAAAATTCGGAAAATAAGCTTTTTTAATACTTGAAAATAATTGCTCGATTATAGTTTATTACCTAGTTTAAAATACTTAAAATCTAACCTGAGAATTTCATTGAAATCAAATTAGTAATAAAAAAGCCTTTTGGGGGTCAAAAATTCGCCTAAGAGAAATTTAAAGTCGATCTAAAAGAATTTTTATACTCTATGTTCCATATAGTAAAAAATTCAATTAATATGGCGAATAATTTTCATTGAATTTCTAAATAAAACAGCTGCTGATAGTAAAGCAGACAACACATGTTAAAAGAGGAATACGAAAAAAAAAATTGTCTGAAATGTCAACACAATTCCACAATATTATAGGAGGAGTGTCTACTGCGATATTACATTGCACATGTAGCGGATGTATTTTGCTTGAACTTTGGATTTATGCATATTTTGACACATAAATAAATTTAATAACAGCCTCAACCCCAGAAAAAATTCCCTCTCATGTACAAAAAAAAACATTTGAATATTAAAATTAGCTCTTATTGGTTGCCATATTAGTATCAAAACAAACAACAAAAAGTATAGTCTACAAAAATTAAAGCAAAAGTCTAAATTAGGACATGAATTTTTAAACTGGTGTGAACTAGGAAAAGTGACAGTTGTTGGTGTAAACCAAGCACTCTGAAATATGCAGCGCATTGCGCTGCACAGGTACCCCTAGTAAATAATAATACATGATGACTTTGCATGCATTTCCAAAATAGCCTTAACCACTAAACCACATAGCCTTAAAGAGTCTTAATTAATCGGACCAGTTATTAATTAATTTATTAAAACGATCGTTTAGATCACAATAAATGGCAGAAGTCAGAATGGATCCCTATGAGGTGTCCATAGTGGAACAACTGTCTGTCCACTATTGGCACTGGCTCTTTTTTTTAACTGTCCACTACTGGAACAAGTATCCACTTCTGACTTTATTTCATCGGTTCATACAGGGTTATTTTGTGCTGTAAACTATACGGAAATTTCACAAACTAATCTTAACCATCCTTCCTCTGTAGCCATTAAAACTGATGTAGGTAATAACGGTAATTCAATGTCAAACCCACTCAGCTTCTTATACTGTCCACTGGAGCAGTGACTTTAATTGGGTTCAAATAACCGATAGTTTAGTAGAATATCGATGACTGGCGATCTCTAGTTAAGGTTATTATACGAACAATGCACTATAACAGAATTAAACTGACTTAATCCAAAGAGGCGTTACCGAACTAGATTTCATTTTGCCGGGGACTTACAAGAGCACCTCAAAAGACTATTGGTAAACGTATTGTAAATGAGTTTAAGCAATTAAGTGATTGAAGAGCTATTGAAACAGTTAGTATGATTGGTACAACGAAACTCTGCCTCGAAAGGCCCAGCACTGACCCAGCATTTCATCACTGTAGTTGTCAACTTCTGTGGTTGTTCACTGTGATCGTGGTTGTCCAGACTTCACAGCCAGGTCTGCCACTCCGAGGCGAGGTTTGGCAGCGTTTCATCCTTTATTGCATACAATAACGGACAAAGAGCCATTAACTATTAAATTAAGACTCGTGGGAAGCTAACCTCAAAATTGCGGTGCTAATTGCTTGTTGCGATATGCGCGGCAAGGCGGGAGATCTCGTATGTGTATGTGTGTGTGCGTGAGGAAATGTGACGGCGACCCAGATATCTTACTCGGAGGGCTCTTCTTCGCTACCATTAATGCATTAAGTTATCGAGATGATTACACCGACTCCTATGTTTGGTTATTATTATTTTTGTAGAAATTAATGTGATGATGGAAATAACCTGTGTTGGATGGGAATTACACCTTTTCAGTAAGAAATTTATAGTGGTTTGATTTCAAAAGAAGAAAATGGAATTTGACTTTATTGAACATTGAGATACTCTATTAGGAGTCTGCAGTACCTCCGCCATCATGATTTTTAGACTCATAAGAACGATGTTAATTATAGGTGTATTTAAAACACTTTTATCTCGATAATCATTCATCGGATTCGCATGAAACTTGAATACGTTCACCATAATGGTATGGCGGTTCTCATGACGTGGATAATTTTTTAATAAACCTCTTAAAAACGGTTTAACGTAATTAAAAAATGGTGATAATATACATTATTTTTATTCGTTATTCGAGTGAATATTTAAAACTGATTTATTTTCTATCGCGTCAAATGAAAGATACTATGGTAACATTTAAAATGACATCAAGTTTGTAATTTTCAGACGAAAACCAAACTCACAGTAGACCTAATGTTTCAAATTTAACATTGTACTTATGGGATAAAATACCGAAATGGTGGAGGTACTGAAGACTCTTAACCTACTTTAAATCCATGCAAGACATGCCATTCTGCTAGGATTTAATGTTTTTCCATAACCTGCAGGAAGAGTAAAATGTTTTGTCTTGGTCAGTAAAAATTTAGGTAGGCCTACCGCTTGCTTCCAATATTATATTTTTAATCCTAATTCATAATAGTAATTCAAATGCTTGTGGACGGTAAGACGTACTGTAATATAAACTGAGTCGCAGATTTTGTGTAAACATGGCATCATCAATTTTGAGTGTCATCAAATTTGAGTGTCATATGAATCAAGTTATGAACAACTGCATCAGTACAGTCCAAAAGCTCATGTCTACAGGTGTATCACCACCAAAGTCTGTTGTTGTTACAATAAAACCAGTTTATTGTCACAACGCCAAAGAGCCTGTGTTACGCTACCACCACATAAATGTTGAGCACGACGATGCGCCACGATTATAGTACAGTGTGGTTAGTTAAATATTGAAGAATCGAATGTTCAATCGTTCATATTAGATCCAAAACTATATTTTTTGCAACTAACGTTTTATTTTGTACTTGGTTTAGATAAACTTCAGTAAAAACAATAGCAATAGTTATATGACTATATAAACAGTATTGCAATCACATAGAACATTGTGGATGTGGGTTATCCAAAATCAAAGTGTGTTTTGTAAATTAACAAGCAAAGTTGGCAAGAGGGTTTACTTATTAATTGGATTAAATTTTACTTAGTGATTATTCATATAAAAATAAATACCAAGAAGTGACCACGTCAAAACTAAAACGATTGCTAATGCTAAACGGCATAGATTTAACATTATTTTGTACACTAATAATATTTAAAAGGCTATTTTCAACCTTCAAACTAATTAGATTAGTATTTTAAACAGCATCAGAGAATAAATTTAGAGCTGGTAGATGGGTGTAGCTTTGTTAAATGAGTCTGCTGATGAAGCAGTTTATAATTCAGCATAATAATGAACTGTTTACCCGATTGGTGGGAATGAGAATATTCTCTCCCCCCCCCCTCAATTACTCTCTCTCTCGCGCGCGCAACTCTTCTTTGCACGCAGTTACAGTTGATTTCAAAATCACTACCTTAATTAGTAGTTCTTTACTGAAGGCATCAATTAGTTTAACGAAGGTGTTTTTTATTTAAACAGTTTTCTCGTCTTTAATAGGACTAGTCCAATCGTTTTGTTGCTTGAAATCGAGCAATTTAATTTTGACTATCATATATCACTGCTAAAAATGTTACCTTTAGTTTTAAATCAATTAGGTACCCCCTGCCAATTCAATATTGTGATTATCAGTAATCTCCCAAAACTACACTTATTTAGAGCTGTAAGTTAATTGATATTTAAATTTCTCAACTCAATCACATCTTTATTCAAATGTCAAAATTTTGAAAATTTAACTATGGATAGGACTTTTATTTTAAGTCTAATTTTCATTAATATTTTTTGCATAAAAAACTACAGACCAAGTCCTATTCAACGACTCCAAAATCTTGAAAATCGGTTGAAAGTTGTAGGAGGAGTTTCTATCACAGAAACTTAGCGTTTGAAATAAGTATATGGAATATAGATATAGACATTGTGAAAATTTTCAGACGAATTTTATGCTATAGATTTTTTTCGCATCATAAACCGTGATGCCATACAGTAATAAAGTAAAAACTTTGAAAGAATATTTTGCATATTTTCTTATCTAGTACTGTAAATGGGGTTAAGCTTTAAAAACACATTTAGTTAGGTTATTTTAGGTTTCATCATGTGATTTATTAGCGATTTTTATATGCATTACGCCTAAAATACCCCCGTCGCAGCAGACCTGCGTACTCAGCGAATTTCCAATGGAATTTTGGTATATTTTCTATTTCCCCATAAAATCCATGGGGATGAGAGTATGTAGGTTTGCCGCCATATGGATTTTGTTGGTAAATATAAGTTAAACCCTACCTAGTGAATGTACATACCAAATTTTATCAGGCTATTTTATTCTTTTTATTTTCCCCATAAAACCCATAGGAGTGAGTACGTAGGTTTGCCGCCATATGGGTTTTCTAAGCAAATATAAGTTAAACGCTTTCGAATGAATGTACTTACAAAATTTTATCAAGATATGTCAATAAATAAGCAAGATAAAAGGTTTTCTTGATTTCCCATAAGAATAACATGGAAAACATAATTTTTGGATTTTCTCCATAACCATTTAAGCTAGGTAAGAAATTCAAAATACTAGATTGTTTGTTTTTTTAAGCTCTTTTAAATGGTTTAAGTTAAAATTGTTGAATTTTATAAATAAAAGTAAAAAAAGCCAAAAACCTATTTTTTACCCTTTTGAAATCCCATAAAACCCCGTTCCCATGGTCCGATCATTCTGGTTCGCGAACTCAACCTAGTAGATGCTGGCTTACACCCCTGTACCAAATTTCATCAAAATCGGAGGTTCCGTTCAAAAGTTATCGTGTTCACGGACACATACATATATATATATATATATGATGTATATATATATATATATATATATGTTATTATATATATTAACATATATATATATATATATATATATATGTTAATAAAATTATAGGAATTATAGTATTCCCTATAGGGAAATTCGCTAAAACGACTTAATTGAGCGGAGCGAGCAAAGCGAGCGAAGCTCCTATACTACACTCTGGCTTTTTATTTACAAGTACTCCTCCTGAACGGCTGGAGTGATCCTCACGAAATTTTGCTCGGTCATAGTAACCATCTATGGGAAGGTATAAATCTGAAATGGTCCAAATCGGACATAAGGGTTCTGCCCTACGGCCTTTTAAAGTTACCATGTTATCTTAATAGGAGAAATATTTTATTTAGTTTGTTTATACTGTGTGTTGATTATACAGCTGTTATAAGGATCAAATTTAACTGCAGACTGTTACTATCAGCTGTTTGTGAATACAGTAGTTTTATGTGAAATTGTTGTTTTGTTTATTTTAGTGGTTTGTTTACGTGAATGAAATGCCACGTTTATGGAGAGTCCGTTGCACCAAACCTGCGTAATCAAAAATTATTGGAGTATTGCAGACTTGTGGCGAGTAAGCGCAGAGAACAACCTAAATCTGACGATAAGTGTGTGCAGCGAATGAGCCGACCCAAAAGGCGGGTGAGCGCAGCGAACGAGCTAAACCCTGACAGCGAGTGAGCGTAGCGAACGAGCTCACTTGAATTACCTATAAAACAATTGCTATTATTGATTTAAAAATAGTCGCTCCGATCAATATTGCAAGCAGACAACTGCATTGTATACCTAGTTGGTAACACTGTAAGTAGTGGGAAAAAGCCACTTCTAAACCGGAAGTGACGTCAGCTGCCAGGGCAGCTGCAGGGGTCAGATGGTGTCAGTTGCCAGGGCAGCTGCAGGGTGCAGATGGCGAGAGCATATGCCCTGAATTTGAAGTAGAATTGGGCATGAATTAAGAGTTAGTTGAAAAGTAAAATTCAACTGTGTTAACTAAACTCTAAAAGTTGAACAAAAATTAAGAGTAAGATCAAAACTGAAATTCAACAGTTATAACTGGGGGCCTGGAAAGTATGTCAAGGTCATCCAGAGTAAGTTTTAAAAAAGCCTACCCAACTACCACCAGAAATAGTTCAAAGTTGAACTAGTTGGTGATAGTGGGATAATTAATTCATTCGTGCCATGGGAGAGGTGTTTATTGTTTGAAAGTTGGCGATTGAATGAGAAGCGCCGCCTAGGGAGAGGGCTTATAAAATGGCAACCTTCTCCCCACCACCCCTTCCCCCACTCCTTTAGACCAATAACCGGTCGCCGACTCTATGTGGTGAAACTGAACTAGACATGGCGGCCGCCATGGATAAGTCTAACCTCAAACCTTAGCTTAGCTGAAGAGAATAGAGGAGCATGAAGTAGGAATTGTGGTGACAGCGCTTATATGAGGAATAGTAGGGGTAAAATAAAAAAACTTGTTGAACACAGTCGATAGGTGTAACAAGTTCAAAGTTGTTGAATTGTAACATAGAATGCAAAATGTTGTAAATAACATTATCATCAACATTAACCTGCGAAGTCTTTGAGTATAATGGGTTAAAACTGTACTTCTTTCTAACTCTATTTAAATTAGTTTTACACTTTGAAATTGAAGGTTTAGAAGTACTTCGTAATATGTGTTGTGTTCGCAAAAGCTTTAATTTTAAACATTGTGCAGTCATCATAACCGATGTGTTAAGTTCAGAAGTTAAAATAAGACTGAGATATAAAATGAAGTGTAAAAGAAATTGAAACAGAAAGCCAGAGTAGTAATTTTATAGGTTAGAATTTACGAAGGCTATTCCATGGATAATTCTAACCTCAAACCTAGTAAGTGAAGTAGTCATAACATAAAACTAACGAGAGATGATGACCGAGCGGATGCGAGGCAATGAATGTTTGTAGCGCGATAAACTACCCACCTTTATAGAGGCAATAACTCCAGCCAGATGGCGGCAGATGGCAAGCAAATGACTGGTTGACCGACTTTCACCTGAGTAGTAAGAGAAGTAGGGTTCTGTGTCTATCCCTACTCCTTGGGGTCAATGACCGACCGGAAAGGTCAATGACCTCCCCCCCCCTCCCCCCCCTCCCCCCCCGAAAAAATGGAGCCCCCCCCCTCCCCCCCCCCCCGAAAAAATGGAGCCCCCCCCCTTCCCCCACTCCTTCCCCCACTCCTCCAGGTCAATGGCCGGTCACCACCGGTTGTTGACTTTATGTGGTGAAACCAGACTAAATATGGCAGCTGCCATGGATAATTCTAACCTCAAACCTGCTGCGCATGCAACAAGTTCTCCGGATCGGAATGAGTCTATGCTATGCGCATGCGCCTAGTCCTGTATTACTCACTTTAGCGCTACTGCACATGGATAATTCTAACCTCAAACCTTGGATTTGTGTTGTTGCGCATGCGCCGCTCCCCACTCCTTTGCCTTCCTTTTACACTGGTGCGAACTGGACTGGATTGAACACTGTACTGGAGTGAAACAACTTCCCCCACTACTCGAGAATCCGAGGAGCAATACGAGCCTGATCTTAGCGTCAGTCGTCAACAAACTTTCATAGCGAAAGGTTGTTGGCGACTCAGCAAGAGGTTTCAAATATATAGTAGGCCTATATATATTTGAACTTCTTCTACTACGTTGCGTTTTTTAATGCAATGTGGTATGTGTGTGTGTGTGTGTGTGTGTGTGTGTGTTTAGTTTTAAGTTGTATTTAATTTAAGAAATAATTTGCGCATTGCGATGTTAGTTATAAGTTGGGTTTAGCATTAAGGTGTATTAATTTTAAGAGGTGTTTAGCATTAAGGTGTATTAATTTTAAGAATAATGATGGTATTTGGTTGTGTTGAATTATTTGGTTTTTAATAATGATGTGTTGTAAGTTTTAAGTGTTGATATTAATAATTTATGTTGTTGTTTTGCCTTTCAGCTAGATGTTAGGGGGTAGATTAACTGTAAATTCAGAAGTTCAGTTGAACTTCACTTAGAAGGGGTGGGACATCCGCAAATTGCGGACTAGGTTTTTTGCATTTTGTTTAGGAATATGATGGGTGGGATTAGTTTGGGTGGGTGTTAGAGTTGCGTTTCTGCATTAGCTGTTCCAGTTTCCCTGAAATTAATGGTTACGCTTTGATGCGGACGGGACGTTACGCTTTGATGCGGACGGACCAGGGCCTCCCTGCTGTTCCAGTTTCCCTGAAATTAATGGTTACGCTTTGATGCGGACGGGACGTTACGCTTTGATGCGGACGGCCCAGGGACCTCCCTTGCAGAACGTAACTAGTGGGTTGGGAGTGGGAACCGCTAGGCAAACAGGGTGGTGGGAACAGTATTACTATTCCCATCACCTTGGATCATTATAAATCTTGAATGACCTTGACCCACTTTCGGAAGGGTCAATGACCCCCCCCCCTCCCCCGAAAAAATGGAGTCGATTTCCCCCCCCCTCCCCCTCCCCCCCTCCCCCTCCCCCCCCCGAAAAAATGGAGTCGATCCCCCCCCCCCTCCCCTTCCCCCACTCCTACCCCCACTCCTTCCCCCACTACGGGTGAACGACCGGTCATGACCTGAAAAATTAAAATGGCTATAACTTGATAACGGATTGACGGATTTGGACAAGCGATACATCATTGAAAAGGTCTATGAGTAGAAGGAAACAGCCGCTCCTGGCGCAGGTCAAGGTCAGCGGTTGTAATTGGCAGGTGTGTGTTGTTGATTTGGGGGTTTTTTGGGGGGTTTGGGGAGGGGTTGGTAAGTGTGTCAAGGTCATTCGGAGGGGGTTTTAAAAAAGGTGGGGAGTCTGGGGACGGGTGGGGCTCCGGGAAATAAATTTATTCATTCATCAAAGCCCACCAGTGATCGTAGGATCGCTTCTACATCGTTTGCAGCCGTACTGTTGATCTCATTGCTCTGCACGGGTCGGGAGTCGGTGGTGGTAGTGTATGTAGGCAAATTTTGTGTGGGAACACCACTATTGTTATCATTAGTAGTGGATGTCACTATTGGAGATTGTATGGGTGCACCCTGCCGCGTGTCCATAACTTGAAGAAATGAGAGCTGCTAGATGGTTATATTGTGAGTTGATAGAGTAGAATGAGAGATGTGTGTGATGAAGAACGGTTATATAAACCCGGTAATATAGTGAATAAGAATAACCGGATAACATCATCAATAGGTGTGACAAGATTGTAATGTTGATATTTCAGCATATCAGTTAAGACTGTTTGTAAAATAGTGTCAGTAGAATAACTGTCGCGAAGGTTGGATCTTGTAAAATACAAGGGGTGAAAGCTGAACTGTTTCTTAAGTTTAGCGAATGTATTACGAGGTCTTGAAACTGTGTAGTTAGACTGTTTTTGTAAAATATGTTTGGTGCGTAAAAGTTTCAGTTGCAAATTGTGGGAAGCCCAATAGTGGTGAGTAAATGTACACTGTGTAAAAACCGACTGATAAATGGTTAGTGTTTGTAAATGTGTTTAAATATATATATAGAGTGATTAGCATATTAACCGCGAACACATGTTTTAGAGTAAGAAAAATGTAAGTTAGAAAATTGTTAGAAAAGTAAAGACCGAAGTTTACTCTACGGAACCCGGCGAATAAATGAGACGCGGGCGGTACCGACCCCGTATTTAAGCAATTTGTGAGTCATGAACAACCCCTCCTCTACCCTCCCCCTAAGCCGATGGGATAAAAGGGTGGGATTGCGGTCACCCCGGTTATTTGTTCGGTAGCGTTGCGATAGTTTGTATTAATAGGAGAGGCAGACACTTTAAAAACTATTTTGTTAAAAATATTAAGATAATATTCTAGTTGAAAAAAAAGGAATTTGTTACTCTGTATAAATTGGCTATGAGCTGCACAAGTGCAAACAATACTCTGTTAATAAGTTGATGAGGTAAGAGCTAGTATTTGTACAAATATTATATAGTTTAGCAATAATTATATGTGTTATTAATGTGAAAAATGGTAAGTTAACACCATGGATAAGACTAACAGTAATGTAATACTATAAATGTTTAAAAGGATTAAACATAATTAAGAGTTTAAAAAAAAAGCAGATGTGAATATGAATAATTAGCAGCAGGTGAATATAAATATTAAATAATAACAAAAAAAAAATATTGATGTGATGTTAATTTATGCAGTAATAAAAAAATAGGTAATGGGAGAGTAATATGTGTTTATAGTAAATAAAAAAGAAATAGTTGAAAACTAAGTTATGCATGGGGTGTTAAAAACAAGTAGACCTAATTGGAGTAAGTTAAAAGAAAGCATATATAATATTATTAGACGGTAGCGACTTACCGAGGTGTTGTGTCAGCTGTGGGTCCCACGAGTGAAAAGAGGCGCAGCTGCTCGTGTAACGGTATTTATAACAGCAGGTGGTAATTATTATGAAAGTGACCCCCCCCCCCCCCCCTAAAATAGGTAATTAACCCCCCCCCCCCCCCCCTTCTTTCAT
>JAQYXR010001565.1:0-30222 GCA_030545055.2 Neoaliturus tenellus | reverse complement strand
GTTACAAATTCAGTCAGACTAGGTAATGTCAGGCGAGCCGCTCGACGGTTTACCACACACGTCCCAACATGTCAGGCGAGCGGCTCGAGTTGGACCGTCCCGTCGAGCCGAGCTTCCAACCCAACAAATCCGCCGAGCATGTTGGAACGGAGCCCACACACGGTCGAGCATGTTGGGTGAGCCGCTCGCCATCGAGCGGCTCGCCCAACATGCTCGACCGTGTGTGGGGGGCTTAAAATAAGGAATTTCAAAGCAAACTAGGGTAGAATTTATGGTTTTATACTTACCTTGATTGATAATTGTTAATTTGGTCATTACCTAATGGTTTGTTATTAACTAATGATCCAAATGTAAAATAGAGTAATATGGTGTCGTTACGATAAATATCGAACCCGTGGCAAGACTGCTTCATTCTCTTTTTCAATCAGCTGTGTAATGGTAAGTATTATAACGTAAGTTAACTTCCGTTTTAGTTTTGACGCTTCATATCCGGAACACAAAAAGTAGCTATTCAGCTGACCATAGGAAGAAGTTAGGCTTTTTCCTCTACGGATCTTGGGAAGGTCTAGCGTGATTTTTGCTCAATTTGGCCCCACCGAAGCGACACAGTGCTACCAACTGATCGCCATCACACGCAACACTCCTCGCGTCACGTGACAGCCAGCGACAAGGGCGCGATCTCTCGATGCTATCGCGCTATTGTGCAACGCGTCAACCCCGTAAGCTGCTTACGCTACAAAGGTAACACGACACTACAGCCCCCCTCCCCCCTCCACCGGCACCGCGCACAAAAATAACATATGTTCACTGTCTGGAAAATTAACTCACCCGCCACACTGCTACTGTCAGTGGTGCTTGACTGTGAATGGGGCTGTTGTAGAATTATTTTATTTATGTTTGGATTTTGATTTTCTTACAGTACTCTTATAGGATGTGGGAAAGCATTATTTTATGATTTAAGTTGTGTACATCTCTAACAATTGGGTTTTGAATGCTGTGAGTTTTATTGTATTTACATTCCATGACCTTTTCACCAGTGCTTTTAATCACTTTAAAATGGGCTTCACGTTGCCCAAGACATCCTATATCTTTTGTTTATCGAAGCTAATTTAAATATTTCCTGCCGTGAAAGAATAGAGAAGGGTGGACTGTTTTGAACACCCAGTACTCTGTATATTGGACTTATTACCCAATTCAATTCTTATTACCCAATTCAAGAGAAGAGTTAAAAACTATGGGTAAAAATTAACCATCGGGCATTTACCCTACGCCCCTTACAGTGTTATTTGTCGATCGAACATTCTACAAGGGATTAAACTTTCTACTTTAGATTTATTTATATAAGTGATTCTGGTAATTGAAAAAGATAACATTGTGAAATTTGAAAAGTTAAAGAGTGTATAAAATTGTTCACCATACTTAATTTTTGTAGCTAAAACATTTTAAAAAAATATCCTGTAAAAATTGCATACAGACGAAAAGTTGGAACTCAGAATTTAAGGACATAATTACGAAGAATTTCCTCTTTATTTTTTGATTCAGTAATCATATTTCGCTGTCCTGGATGGTTTTACAACCTGTATATTGATAACGTGCATGTATCGCTATTAGGCCTATTAATGCTGCAGCCACTGATTATTAGGAAAATTGATGGGACTCCTATTTCAGCTAATAATCTATATATTAATACGCAAGCATGTTTCATTTCCTCTTTTTTTTCTCAGCTCGTGTACATCGTAGGAGAAATCCGAACATACCGTTAGAAAGGTATAGTCCTGTAGATGAGCAGAATCACATTCTAATTCACATCGGACTTCAGGGCTACGCCCCACAGGCTTTCAAAGTTCCAATGTTAATCTTATGGAGAAAGACGAATTGAATGAATCATTAGACAGCTGTTGTAAAAACAACTGCTAGAAAATTAGGAAGAACAGGTGTTTTAGTTCTAAAATTTTTTTAAGCTTCTTGGGTCCAAATCAACTGAAATTTTGATCGAATTTCGATCAGGAGGCGATCTCCAGTCATTTCTATTCCTCTCACAATTTTTTTTTTTTTTTCTTTATTTCGGCTTTAGGTTAAAACCATGTTAGGCCCACTACAACAAAATAGAGATACAAATTAGTACTTAAGAGCAATTACAAGAAAATGTTGTTAAACACTATAAATTTGAAAATTTCGTCCAAAACTTTGTCATCCATGTCATAAGGTAAAGTCATTAAATTTACAGGAAATTGAACTTTAAGAGTTTTCAACACTTCATAAAGAGAATTTCTTGAATTAACGTCACACAAAGGGCAAGCAAATATCAGATGGTCCAAACTTGCCTCATCTTCGCCACATTCACAGTTTGGATCTTGAATCACTTTAATTTTAAACAAATGCATTTTAGTATAAGTATGGCCAATTCTCATTCTGCAAATAGTTGTTATGAATTTTCTTGATTGAGCAGAAAACTTAAACCAAGGAGCACTTGAAGCAGATTTTTTCAATTGAAATAATCGGTTTCCTTTAAATTTTGAATGGAAGTCCCAATCATTTTGCCAATTTTTTAGCGCCTTTGCTTTAAATAGCTTCTTTATGTCAAAAAATGAGGGACAATAGAGGTGGTTTTCTGAACATGCGGTTTTTGCTGCTTTATCAACAATTTCGTTACCCGTTATTCCAATATGAGAAGGTATCCAGGCAAACTTTATAGTGTATCTGTTTGAACTCAAATCAAAGTATTTTTTCCTAATTTGAAGAATAAATGGTGAAGAATTGAAGTTAAGCTGATTGTTCATTAAAGCCATTAAAACACTTTTAGAATCTGACAAAATGACAAACGACTTCGAAGAGAGGTTTTCTATATAATATAATGAATGAAGGATGGCAATGGCTTCTGCAGAATAAATGGAAAACAGTGAATTAATCTTGAAAGCGTGCAGAAATTTTCGCTGGGAGTGGAACACCGCGCAAGAGGTGAATGAAGTTTCCAAGTTTTTAGAAGCATCAGTGAATAGCAATTCAAAGTTGGGCCACATTTCTCGTGTTGCTCGGTTAAACTCGTGCATCAAGCACTCATTGACATAATTGTTATTTTTACCCAAGTCAAAGAAGTAGGGCTCTATTTTGCCAATTAGGTATTTGTAGTCGATTTGGAAAGAAGTTGGATGAAAGAAGCTGTTCTTATTCACATCGAGAGTATTGCAACAAATAAAGTTTTGATACCTTTGGAGGAGTAACGGAATTCTTTTGTTTTCCCAATACGTAGTAGTATTTACTAAATGATTAAGTTTTTGTATTTTTCTCTTTAGAGGGTGTTGAAGATGGAGGAACATGCATTTTGCTAAGTATCTGTCACTAAGCAATTCTCTTCTTATTTCTAGAGGCATAACACAAGCTTCAACTTCCATAGCCTTACATGGAGAGGACCTCATTAAACCAAGGCATGACCTAAGGGAACTATACTGAACACGATCCAGAATGATTTTATTTTCATTACTTGTATTTCCGAAGATAAAACAAGCGTAATCCATAACTGATCGAATCAGTGACATATATAAAGTTATTAAGACTGCTGGATCTGCTCCCCAATTCATGCTAGAAACAGACCTAAGTATGTTCATTCTTTTGGAGCAAGACTGAGATATTTGTGTGATATGGGATTTCCAGCTGAGTTTTCGATCAAAAGTAACTCCTAAGAATTTATGGGCTTCTTTACATTGAATTTCTTGATGTTTGTATAGTATCCTACAAGATACAGGATTACGTTTACGTGAAAATACGCAAACAGCTGATTTTGAGGAGGAAACTTCCAATCCGCTATTTACTGACCAAGTTGATAGATCACGAAGCGCGTTATTCAGCAGTCCTTCGCACGCCTCAAGAGATTTGTGGCTTATATAAATTACAATGTCGTCAGCAAATTCGAGTAAGTTAATGTAGTGGTCTAAAGTCAAACTGAGATTTCTGCAGTAAAGTGAGTATAGTATAGGGCTTAAAACTGATCCTTGAGGAATTCCTTTACTGGTAACTCTACCCTCCGAATAAATGCCTCCATTCTTTATGTGTATAATCCTTTCCTGGTAAAGTAAAGAAATAAAATTTACAATTTTCGCTGGAATGTTCATGGAAATGAGCCTTTTTGATAGGATGTTAAGATTAACATTATCATAAGCACCGTCAATATCTAAGAATGCAGCTACTAAGAATTGAGATTCGGTAAATGCAATTTGAATATCGGTGGAAAATATAGCCAAGTTGTCTGCACAACTTCGTCCGCAGCGGAAACCAAATTGGGTAGGAGAGAATAGAAAATTTTTTTCTGCCCACCACTGTAGTCGAAATTTAATCAGTTTTTCAAAAAGTTTTCCCAACGAAGATGATATTGATATTGGACGATATCCTTCTGCCAGGCGAGGATTCCTATTTGGTTTAGGAATAGGAACAATTAAATACTCCTTCCAAGAACTTGGAATAAGATTTGAGCTCCAAAGTTGGTTAAAAATTGATAATAGAGTTGTGATGGCCTCTTGTGAAATATGCTTTAAAAATAGGTTGTGGACATTATCCTTTCCTGGACAAGTTTTATCTTTTAAATTTGAAATGGCTAAGTTAATTTCTTCCATACTAAAATCTTTAATGAAGTCCGAATGAATGTGTTGTAAATTGTTGTCATTAAACAAAGGAATTGGTAATTCTACAGAAGGAGGAGAGTACTTGATGTGAAAATCTTCGGAGCACTCTGCAAAATGGTTTAAATTTCTTGAAGTATTACCATTTGACAAAAACCTATACTTCATTCTTTTAACTTTTTCCCATACATCGGATATGTTGGTTGTTCGGTTGATCTGGTTACAAAAGGAAATCCAGTGATCCCTTTTACAGGATCGGATAAACTTTTGGGTTGTAGCTGCAACTTTCTTATAATTAATATAGTTTTCCAATGTCTGCTTCTTCCTATACTGTGAAAAAGCTGACCTCCGATGTTCAATATGCGCCGTACATTCCGGAGTCCACCAAGAGCAAGGTGAAAATTTCTTCGAAGGAGGAGATGAAACAGGGATAGCTATAGAGGCAGCATGTAATAAAACTTTACAAAACTCATCATAAGATACAAGGGGGTGTTCTTCAAGAGATATAGCTTTACATTGATTATCAACAGTTTCAGAAAATAACTTCCAATTTGCTTTATTAAAACACCAAAGCTTTCTGGATGAATTCCCCCGAGGGGTGTACATTCCCTCTGAATACCCAATACTAACTAAGATTGGTAAGTGCTGATTACTAGTCCAGTCTTCAACAACAGACCAGTCAGAAATAGGTCCAAAAGTAGGTGAAACTAATGTCAAGTCTATAGCACTCTTCTTTAAAGGGAAACCACAAAAATATGTAGGAGCACCATCATTCAGGAACACTAAATTGTTATCCTCAATAAAATTGTATAGATTGTTGCCTTTAAAATCAGTAAAATGATTGCCCCACGCAATATGATGAGCATTGAAGTCACCCAAAATGATAAGCGGATGACCAAAAGAATTGAAAAAAGAAGACCACAAATCATTGGTCAACTTGTGGTGAGGTGGAGCATATACAGAGAACAAATTTACAGACTTGCGTTGAAATAGTATTTTAATTCCCACGATGTTGATTTCGTTTTCTATAAATTCCCCTGGTAAAGCGAAATCTAAAACAGAATACTCAATATCTTTTCTTACCAAAAGAGCAGAGCCTCCACCAGTCCTATTTATCCTGTCGTCCCTGACTATAGAATAATTATTGAAAGTAATATTTTTAAAAGGATGAAGTCTGGTTTCTGAAAGTGCAGCAATGTTTATGCCATGAGTTGTGAGTAAATACTCTATTTCCCCTTTATGGCATATCGCTGAATTGCAGTTCCACTGTAAAACATTCAACTTGTTCAAACTAGCCATTAGAATAGTAAAAAATAGAATTAAATTGAATGATTTATAGGTTACTAGATTATTAAAAGTTATCAGCCTAGAGTGATTCACCAGATGAATATCCATCTTCGATAGTGGTTATGAGTCTATCCAAATCGAAATTCATCATGGGTTTGAGCTTCTCAATGACGCTTTCCATACTGATTTTATTTTTCTTAAATGAAGTTAAGATATTATAAAAGGTTTCAGCTGATTTTTCACTGTCATTTTTTGACACTTGTTGAAGTTGATGTGATTTTTGAAGATAAACTGGTTTACTAGGAGAAGCTATTTCATTTTGAAATTGTTTGTAATAATTGTTATTATACCTTGAAGGTAGCTGAGATTGACGTGACTTAAATAAAGTGACATTTTTATGCAACTTACTAGGGTGAGTTGAAAGTGTAGCCTTCTTTGAAGACTGGATATGATGAACAGGGATTGGAAGTTTTTCTTTAAGGGGGTTAGGATTGGCAGTGGATGATAGAGCTGGGAATGATTTGTCATAATTGGGACCTAACACATTGGAATACGATTCATATTTCCCTGTATCAGGAAATAAAAATAGTTTAGCGTCTCTGTAAGAAAGATTACGATAAGCCATAACTTCCTTAATTTGTTTTTGCACATTATATTCAGGGCAAGACTTACTGAAAGAGGAATGGGAGCCCTTACAGAATAAGCATGATGGATTTTGAGCAGTACAGTCTTTTTGTAAGTGTTGTTCGTGACAGTTAGGGCATCTAACCTGACTTTTACAGTTCCTCGAAGTGTGGCCATACCCAAGGCTATTAAATAAGAAACAGAAGAGGTTGTCTCATTCCCATAAGGCCTATGTAGACAGTAACAGCTGGAATCGTTACGTCACCGGCCGACCCTGTCCGCCCTAGCGATACTAGTGAGAAAAAATGGAACTAATCAGCAGGAACTAATTGCTGTAGACGCGCGATTCAATCGGGGACCTTAGATTTAATAATAATGCCATATTTTATCCGTCGCATTTCATTATATCTTTAAATTATGATTTTAAAAAGGTTTTAAATCATATTTTAAAGATTGTTTACTTTGATTACCGTACAATTTATTTCAGATTCTTCAAACTTACACGAGTTTACATGGGTGAATTTAGGTCTTACTCTTAGTCTGATTAGTATCTGGACGGGGCCAATCTGGAGGTGCGAGGTCGCCAAAATATTTGCAGGGAAAAACTACTCATCATTAAATCCTAATATAAATGTTACATTTTAAGGTTTAAAAGCTAGATTATTTTATCCAACAATAATCATTTCCTTAGTTTATTACAACTCATTGCAGTAGGCCGAGATAAAAAGCATCATCCAAAACATCTAGGAGTTCCGTGCACTTATGGTTAACTCAGGCAATTTTTGAACAATATTTGTCTGTCTAAATGAATTTTATAGGTATTTTAATTAAAAATTTCATAACATTGATGTTTGTTGCAAAAATCAGGTCGCTATGGGGATATTGGGTATGGATTTCTTGGTTATTATACATTGTGTCATTTGTGTGATGATAGTTTACCAGAAATGAAATAAAATATGCATGAAATAAAATACACTATGCCGGCAGTGGCGTGATTGACTTTTGGGCCTCCCTGTACATCTATTTTTTAGCCCTTTGCACCACTTACAATCGTAGCGCTTTAATTTATTGCAGTAAAACTCCACAAAGACGACTCAATGTAGACTAGTCGAGTTGGATGTAAGTTTTGCGGAGCTTACACTATTCTGCCATATACTCGATCAGACCGTGAAACATGGGTTCAAAGAAAGATCGGACCGCAGGAAGGCGATCGCTACAGTACCGTTTAAGCATCGTTAAATGGCCTAAAACTCGGACCAAAGATTGTATAATATCTTCTGTCCAAAACTGTGATACCGCGGTAATGAAAAAAGCGGCCGCAGTGGCACGTTATCGTGTTTAATGGCCTTCATTACAGTGGACTATCGGGACGCCAAAACCGAATAAAATATATAATTAAATTCAATAATCTTTAGTAATAACAATTTAAGACCTGTTCTTCTTTTAGGATTTGTAATAATTAAAACAGCCTACACATTTCACACAACCAAGTTTTGATATTAATTTTAATAAATTTAATCTGTATTACTTTCTTTATCGTTATAACCTAACCACAATACTAACTGTAAACAAGGAAAACAAAAACAAAGAAAATGTAAACAAAGAAAGTTTACATCTGATTTAAAACAGCCAGCTGATGGGTCGGCCGATGACGTAGCACAAATGTGTTGAATTTGTGAATGAGACAACCTCCCCATATTCTATTATCCTTGGGCCATACCTTACACACTTGTAGCACAAAACAGGGTTTGAAACATAAGGCTCAACGGCACACCTATTATAAAACATAAAAACATAGTCTGGTAAACGTTTTCCTTGAAACTTAATACTAACTAGAGGAATAGGCTTAGTTACCTTCTTACCATCTTCATCGGTCATTGTTTTGGTTAATCGCTTAACTGACAAAACCTTAAAGTCGTTGGACGTATTCAAGTTCTCTAAAATATCGTCCTCACTTAGAGAAGTGTCAATGTACCGTACTAACCCTATCCTTTCTAATTGGTACGATGGAATATAAACATTAAGATTGTTGTCCGTAGCAAAAGTGGAGTTCACAAATGTATTGGCTGAGGAAGCTGATTTGAAAGTGCAAGTAACCCTATTTTTATTGGAACGTTTAATTTCTTCAACACCGTCGACATTTGTACCAAATATTTTCTTGCCTATATTCAGGGGATGAAGATTCCCAACGTTACCTGCTCCAGGAAGACTCTCAATGTGGACGATAAATGGCTCTTCATCATTTTCATTGTATAGCGGTTTACCAACATCCTTCTTGGATTCCATTTGAGTGGCCGTTAAATCGGGCAATTCAATTGAATTGTCAGTTTCTAAATGAGGATTAGACATGTTATTGCCATCGATTACTTCATCGTCAGTGAAGACGTTGTCAACAGTCAAATTGTCGTTTTCCATTGTTAAATCTTCTTGATGTGGGTTGTTATCTTCAACATTGCAGGATTCTGGCTGAGTAACACATGCATCGTTCACTTGAACTGTGTCGGAAGACCAGTTGAAGTAAACCTTATTTGTTTACTTTCTTTGTTTCTATCATCTTGGCGAGACCTTCTTTTCTTTATAACGCGTGACCACTGGTCAGAATTGGCTTTGTGGACGAAAACCGGTGGAAATGAATTGCCCCTCCCGGGACTAGGAGGCATAGCAACCAAAACAGAAACCAAAACACAAAAGAGAAAAAAGATGAATATACAACCACTTGAAAAAGGTTAAGCAAACGTGTCTTTATATATGTAAACAAACACTAGAAACAAAGTTTATAAGAAATAAAAAATACACTGTCAGAAAAGTTACATTGTTGAGTGAATTATTCAAAACAATATCAAATAAATATTACATTTCACGTCAAAGAAGGAACAGTTAAGTAAAAGTATTTAATTGAACTTGAAAATAACACAAGATCAAAATGTAACCTCCAATTCTTTAATTCACCACTTGAATTCTGACCATTCCTCTCACAATGCTTGAAAATGTATGATAATTACCATATGATTTTATTTTTTTTTTTTTTTTACTTTTACAATTCCACATTTTCGCTTTTGTTACTAAAATGTCTTATTGTGTCCGTGCTTAGGGTTAAGAAAGCCTAAAAACACTGTCAATTGTATTAATGCAAAAGAAAGCACTTTACTCATTCTTGGCCTTAAGTACTAAAGGTTCAGCATTCAGACTAAGACAACTGAGATTGGTAAAATGAGAACTCATTAATTTTTACTGCGCGTTTCCTCAGGACAAATTTGTCAATATTTTGTTACAAATAAAGCCAAATCTGTTAATTTTTAAATTGAAATATTTAATTTACACAAACTCATGTATGGTAAATGTCGTATTTAAATATTTTAGCGGAAAACTCAAAATAAACAACAAAAATATAATGTCACACGGTTTTCCGTTTTGAAAACTCTTCTTTAAATCCGAAATAGTCACAATCTTCTCCATATTCTGATGAACGATTTTCAAAATAAATTATTATGTGGGTGCTACCCACATAATAATTTATTTTGGCCGCCACCATAAATGAACTCGGCAGCAAGTTGAAGCAGTTGAACGCAAATCCGCTAAACGATTACGCGCGGAAGGAAGATTCATATGAAGATTTCCGGGAAGGTTTATTGTGATAGTATCAAAGGAGGGTATTTAGCAGGGTTAAGGGATGAAGGGTGTTTGTGTAGAGTACAATACCCCTGTCGTCACCCTTGCCGCCTAGACCTTCATCACACCCTCGCTAAGTTATAGGCCTATACCTGCTTGGCGCTTCGCACATGTTGAGATTACGGTAGTCCTTGTGTATGGGTAGGTTCAGCTTCACTTTAAGACTAAGTTCGGAGAAAAACAAATAAAAATAAAAAAATCTGTATACAAACAAATATATAGGTAGAGAAACCATAATAACAGAGAAATATTCTTCTGAATAATAATAATCAGCCTGTCAACATTTTGTTTGCCGTGGACCTTCTTGAGTTTTTATTGACCCGTATCAAAACCAAAATAATTAGATTTAAAAAAGGATTTAGGTTTAAAGAATGGACATAAGTTTAGGGAGGACGTAAAACTAAAGTTTTACGTTATTTTTTGTAGTAATAACAACCCCTCCCCTACTACGTTAAAACTCGATTTTCGGCAAACAGGTCCGAAAACGGCCTTTTCAATACAGCCGTTACGGGTATGAGTAATAGAAGTTTTCATCACTATATGCTTAATCGTTTAAAAAACTCGGCTGTGCCTCGTTTTTAAAACACGATTGCGCACTAAAAAACCACTTTTACTCCGAGTGATGAAGAACGTTTGTTTATCATAGTGCGGAATCACACTTTTAATCGTTAAAAATATTAACTATTAAGTTGTATTTTCGAGGTTATATTTACAAAGTAAAAAATATACAGTGTTTACATTTATGATATGCACAAACAATGCTTTTTATAACATTTGAATTTCACTATTATGCATAGAAAATTAATAAATAACACTTGGAAAACAGATGACTTTTCAGTCCTAGGACAAAAAAGAAACGTTTTTGGTACTATTTAGAGTACTAAAAGCAGGCTGATTTCGTGCAGAATGATAAAAAGTAGTTATTTCACCCTTGAGAGAAAAAGGGTGGACTGGTGACGAGGTCACCAGCTGTACATATTAACAATATAGTTAAACTGCATTAGTAGCAGACTAAACAGCTAATTGTTTTTATAAGCAACAAGATGGAGTGTATTTGTTAGAGTTAAACCGAACAGCAAAATCCTTTATGATTAAAATAGTTTTTTTATGAATGCAACTAAATAAAATTGCCATTACGAGGACATAACAGAGGCAGAGGTTTAAAGTTTCTATTGGAAACTCAGTTATATATTACGACCTCAGCCTGGGCATATTATACGAAAATCATCACATTAGACAGCAACGGTGATACTGAGTGTTCAGCATTCACTAAATATTGTTGAAACCATTCTTTATCCTGTTTGCCTGTTAGCAGGTTATAACATAGAGGTCAGCTGATTGTCAACCACAAACACACTGTATCAACGAGGTTAAATAGATATAGAGTGCTCACCAGATAGGGAAAAGTGTCCCTTTTTGACTGGCGCCATGTTACCCATGATTCCCGCCGTTTCCTTGGTAACCAAGTCCTTTGTTTACATTTTTCCAACAGTAATTTACCATTTTATCCACACTTATCCGACGTTTCTATGGTAACCAACTTCAATAGCCTGTTCACAGACCATCAAATCAAACTAATTTAAAAACAAACAACATTAAACATATGTTTTAAAAATATCATCAGTAATTTTTGAAGCTTGTGGCAACCGATCAGAATTGCTAAAACTGGTAACCAAGGAAACGAGAGTAAAGTGTGGGATGGTTGCCAAGGAAACGGCGGGAATCATGGGTAAAATGTCGCGAATCAAAAAGGGACACAAAATTAACATGTGATGAGCACTCTATATCTATTTAACCTCGTTGCACTGTATTATTTGTGACACTCGTGGTTTATTTCCGGTACCACCAAAATGTTATAATTTTAACCAATTACTCCCTCAATGTCATAGACAATTAAAATCAACATTAAAACGGTAGTATCATTCAACGAGGTTAAATTAATATAGAGTGCTAAACCAGATAAGGAAAATTGTCCCCTGTTGATTTGCGCTATTTTACCAACGATTCCCGCCGTTTCCTTAGTAACCAGTCCTTTATTTCACTTCCCCACCAGTTATTTACCATTTTACCCACTCCTATCCGACGTGTTTATGGTAACCAACTATTTTGACATTTTTTTATAAAATCCTAATTTGGGACTTAAATTTTATTTTCGGGGTTTTTCCTATGAATTCATAGCTGCATTCCAATAATCGCCCATTAAAACCGATTCACCTGAAATTGATTCTCAATACGTTTGTCTCCGTTGGCTGACTCGTTCATTTTGGCAAACGGTTCAATTTGGTAATTCAGTGCAAATTAGCTTGAAGTGGTAGAGGGAGCCTAAGCAAATCAGTGGCACGCTTTTTAGAATTGCGTGTCACCTCCAGTATTTGAATAAAACCTCCTTGGGGCAACAAACTTCAATATCCTGCTCACAGAACATCAAATCAAATGAATTTAGAAACAAACAAATAAACAAATGTTTTAAAAGTGTCATCAGTCATTTTTGAAGCTTGTAGCATTGAGTAAATACGGACTTATTAACATAACGTATAGAGTGGGCAACAGATAGGGAAGAAGGGAACGCTCGCCACGGTACCCGGGGACTCAGTACCGTCTCGAGGCAAGTAAGTATCGATTGTGCTTTCGGTCTATTGAATCGACTACATATCGCATCAACTCGATAGTCATCATTATCATTCAAAACTTAAAAGAGAATTCAAATCGAATCGAGCTTTCGATTGTTAAAAGCTTTTGATTATATTGCATCGGTAGCCAGTTAGTAGCGCCCCTAGCGGACGATATTGTCATTTAGCGTTTCCAAATTTTAACATGGCCTGTCCACTCTATAAGTTATGTTAATAATGTCCATATTTACTCAATACTTGTAGCGACCGACGACCGATCAGAACAGCTTAAATTAGTAACCAAGGGAACGAGGGTAGAGTGTGGGATGGTTGCCAAGGAAACGGCGGGAGTTATGGGTAAAAGCATAGCCACCTTTTATTAAAGGTGGCTATGGTAAAAGGCGCAAATCAACAGGGGACAAAAAATTAACATGTGTTGAGCAATCTATATCTATTTAACCTCGTTGTAGCATTGTATTCCGCTGCGTTATTACACCAGCACAGGTGACCACCCCAGCTGACAGCGACAGAGGTTGTTAGCAATTAGCAATGGTGTCGCCGCAGTGTTGCCACTCCAGCTGACACAAATATTAAACAATCAACAAGACAGACAGGGAGGTTAGGTTAGGGTCGTGATTCAATAATGTGGAGGGAGCTAATCCCGCTTTACACGGGTTTGCACCATTTCATAAGCGATTGAGTGAGTAACTTGAGACCCCCTCGACAGTCCCTCCCCCCACAAACTACCTACGCCCCCCCCTCCCACCCGAGGTGACATCCAGGGTGTCTTCTGTATTCAACAATGATCTTTTGTCGTTTCAAAAACGGGAGGTATTTTTGTGTTATTGAAGTTCATATTTTTCTATTGAGGAACAATTTAAATTGTCAAATTTCCTTGTTCAACACGAAATGTGAATCTTCTCGAGAAATTTTTTTTTGGTAATCATATGTATTCATTGCGGTTACTTTTACTATTATTTATGATTAAAAAGTGTATTCGTAAACCCATTTTTATTTAATTTTAAAACCTCCAAAAATATCTTTGAAAGTTTCAGTAAATTCTGATAATATATTGTAGCAAATGATATCGTTACAGATTTGTTGAAATTAGGAAATAATTTATAAGGTTTATAGGTACATCTTACAATTTATTAGGTTTATAGTTAAACACCTTCGAACCCTAAAGCTACAGTTATTTCTATCAAGTTAACGATTTATCTTGTATAAAATACAGTACGTAATTCCTTTTAAAAGGAACGAAAATACTTCATGAACGCGTACACATTTATGTAATAAACGAATGTACTGTAGATTTAGTACTTTTTAAATACTAAAATGTCTTAGCCTATGTTAATATAAAAATGAGTTTTCCCTTTGCTGAGTCAGCGCGCGCATAACATAATGTTTATGTTGAGTGCTAGCTTATTTCGGTGGATATAAGAACATCCATTCATGGCTGACTAAATTTTAAGTAGGTACTGTAACAATGAATGAATTAATTACGCTATTTTTCTTACCATTTTGTCTTTTTCCATGTGCATAAGATGTGTTCTTGTTATTACTTTTTATTCATTGGTAGGCCTATAGGTCAAACATTTCTTCCATGGTGCGGTATAAATATTGAAATAAAATTCAAGTTTCCATGGAAATGCTCTTTCAATCATGCAGTAATTTCATATTTTTTGGAAAATTGGATGGAGCTAAAATGAACCAGTAGGCCCCTACACTATACTTTCCCCAAACTCAATGCCCTAAAATTGTCTGGTAAGGTAAGTATCAGTAGCGTAATTTCAGCGTTTTTATGGGGGGGGGCAATATTTTTTATGAACAAATTTTGCCTGAAATAAGACCTCCACCCCTTTCATCCCCAAATGACACCTATGGTAAGTATGGTATTCATACGCTTATCATCACACATTTTACACTTCAATTATTTAAGTTCTCAATTATTTAATTAAGTATTTAATATCAAATCTGGGTTATATGCTAAACTAATATACACGAAATTTCCTTAGAATGCATAGTGTAAATGCTGCGGGGTAGCACAGATCCCATATAGGCCTACCCTGTTCAAAATGAATGTGCGGTCAAAGACAGAATTTTATTTCCTGCCACAAGAAAAATTCCCTAAATACCTTCCTTATTTCTCAGATTTGATTTACAATCAGATGTTATTTTAATTTTGCCCTTACAATTGAGAGTAGAAAATAGCGCTGATGATCATGTTACTTCCCCTACTTGACATTGGAAGCGCTTCTTGTTGCATCTCAAATGTCCAAATTAGAATATTTGTTATGAAAAATCAAAACATTAGCATAAAGTGACATGAGATATTGAACAGCTGTAGTAATTTTTAGTGACTGTGATTGGTTAGATTCTTGGCTGTGGGAGGAAGGGGGGAAATAGGGGAATTGAAATGTGCATTTCGACTACCTACATTAATAAAATCTCCATAAGGATAACATGGAAACTTTGAAGGGCTCTAGCGCGAAAACCGGATTTTTCCCAGCTATGGGACCAGTTCCAATCGATTTCTGGTGGCCAAAACCCCCATATTCAATCAACAAATCAAATATCCTTGGAGCGAAAAAAAACTTTGCTTGTACAAACGGAGCTTGTTTTAGAGTTAAGAATAAGATTAATACAAATCTATTAAGTATGTTGCAAATCACTAAAATTAAAATCGTCCCAAATCATTAAAACTCAAATCAAATCAAACAGTGCCTAAAAAATTAAATTTTAAGAGAGAGAATGCAACTGTACTCTACTAATAGTATATATGTTGCGATTAAGTGAAGCAAATAGCATAAGTTGAATAATCTAACAGTAGTTTTAATTAGTTTTGCATTATAAAGTACTAGCTAACAGCCCATCAAAATTGATGGGTCATTTGCATTATGATCATTCAAGAATGTTATTTTTGGTAAGTTTGAATGGTCACAAAGTTTATAAAAACCCTGACTACATAATATTAAAATTTAAATCTTTCCATTTATTTAGCAATGTGAAAAAAATATTAAAATATTAGTCCTACTTTATTAGTTTACGAGGTGGCCCGTGCGCAACTTAAGCATTTTATGATTCTGTATGAGTAAAACTCGCCTACAGTTGTACAGTATAGCCAATTTCCATTAATTAAGCAAGTCCTTATTTAAGTGAAGCCGTTTTTTGTGTACACAGCTCTATGAATACCTGGCTAATTTTAGAAATTCATTTACGAAAGTTAAAATGTGGTAGTCAAAATAGTATAAGACTGTATTATTTTTACAAAACATCGCCCTATAATTTCTCTGCAGTGACATCCGGTGAGATGCCGAGTTAAGCGTAGTACTCTTAACGTTGTATTGCCGCCATGTTGGATTTATTTCCCATAAGAGCAATGCTAAACTTGTCCCCGGCATTCGTCATATAATTTCTTTATTTTTTGTCCGATTGGTTCAGAATAGATAGAGTTTGAATCACAATTAAATTCCCCGTTCCTTTTACAAGATCGATTCTTTGTAAATAATTTATAAAATTCTATAGAAAATGTTTTAAAAGTAGTAAAAAAACTTGCTTTGTTATTTCAAGTTAGTAAAAAACACTAATTTTTTTAAAAAATTCCTCTCGCAAACCAAATCCGCCTTGATGAACCCTTTATTTAGAGCTATAAACCATTATTTTCTGATTATAAATAAAAGATTTATTTGACATCCCGTTTAACATTGCTCTTATGGGGGAAAGGCGGAATTTGGATTGACTCCAACGCCCTCTTAAAAAGCTATGGGTTGTTATTTTTCAAGACGGTCCTCGTTCGCTCACTTGCCGGGCAAGTAGGTGCTGCACTCTGATAACATTTGTTGAACCACATAGTGAATATGTAATTTTTTGTTATTTGCACTGTAATCACATGTACTTCGTTCAATATTCGGTCGAAAGACAGAATTTTATTTCACGGCACAAGGAAAACTCCCTCATCTTCCTGATTGCCCCGATTTCATTCACAATCAGATGTTATTTTAATTTCGCCCTTAAACTATACGATACGATAAAACAACTAACTTCATCATACTGACGAACTGCTCCACCGGAACACGATTGCTTAACATATTTAAATATATATAATTATACACATCTATTAATATATTGTGGCATAACAAATTAGGTGTGGGAATAGTGGCCTAGGAAGACAGAAATTTAAAGAAATTGGGAGTAAACGGGAGGTGAGGCGAATGGTTCCTTATTTGACGGGTGTGTGAGTTGTCGTAAATAATAATGGAGGTGTGGCCTATGTAAGATGCACGAAAATAGTCCGATGGAAATTTTAACAGCTGTGTCCCCCCTCACCCCCTCTCGCCCTGCAATGTTGTCATTTATGGTTTTGTTTACCATGTGTAATACAGCATAAAGATGTGTTTTTGAATAAATCTGGCAACAACGCATCGACGCTTATCGGACTATTTTCATGAATCCTACTTACAGTAGGGGCGTAGCGTAAGAGGACAGACAGGTTAAACTGTACAGTCAGGTGCATAAAGAGAGGCGAGAGAGAATCGTCAGGTTTTTTGACGGGTGCATCAGGCGTCAAGTCAGGACGTTTTAAATCCGTCAGGTTTTGACGGGTGCGTGAGGCGACAAGCCATGACGTTTTTAAAAACAGTCGAGGCTTGACGCCTGACGTACCCGACATAACCTGACGAAAAAGTGGTAGGTTTTGTCGCCGTCAGACTTTGTCGCCGTCAGACCTTGGCGCGGTCCCGTTTACGTTAAGACTTCCTGGTGTAATTCGGAGACGGTTACAAAGAAAATGGAACAGAGACCTTCTGGACTAAACTCTAATTTACAGTTCCTCATCCATCAAGTCCATCAAGATTAAAACTACAGAGTTTTCTTTGATATATTTGAATTTATTCATGGTATTGTAATTTAATTAGTATTCATCAAATTTGCTCGTTGTATATTGTTGCAGTTGCAAATAAAAAATTAAAGACAATAGTATATTTCGTCACTAGTCCGGAAAGTGGTCGTTATCGGTGCAAGATCGAGTTTCAAGTACGAGGCGAAGCCGAGTACTTGAATTTGATCGAACACCGATATACCACTTTCGGACGAGTTACGAACAGTACTTTTCATCATACCACCTTTAATAAATTTACAGTTTGGATAAAAATTAATAAATTTTAACCTAAACACCCCCTCTTACGTTGTTATTTGTTTATCTTGTATTTGAACTATTTACAACTAAACAATCAGCTGTTTGGTATTTATATATTGGAGTCAACAAGGATTAAGTTACTGTAAGCAGAATAGCAGCGCTAGTGGTGTCAAACATTGAAAGTTTTTTTTCCGGCCTAGTCCCGAAAACCACTGTTTCGAGGACTAGTCCCGAAAACTTTGTTTACCAACACGTTTATCCAACCCACCGGGAATCAACTAGTTTCGATCACAGCTGACCGTTCCGAAAACAACGTTTATCGCGATGGTATGATGAAAAAAAAATTATCATAGGGTTGAAATTGTCTGTTTTGTTTACAAAACACGTAAATAAGCAGTGGTGTTAAATTTCAGGGTAGGATATGGATCACCTGGAGCAGTAAACAAATCGACAAAATCCCCTCTTAAATTGGTCTAAATAAGGTATAATTTTCATTTTGCGGCGTTATAAGGAATTTTTCGTGGAATACCATATTTTTCCTATCATATAAGGACCATAAGAAATCCATTGACACCAAAACGGCCTCGATCTGTTCAGTAGTTCTCTCTCTAGACCCTTAAATGCACTCTTTTATTATAGTACCAGGAAGACCGAGCTGAAGCTCGGTAAAATTATTACTTTCGTTCTCACACAAAGCTCGTTCGCTCCGCTCACTCGCCCTCGTCCATTTTAAAGACGAGCTCATTCGCTTCGCTCACTCGACAAACCGACGGGTGCTGCACTTTGATATAATTTTCTTAAAGTACAGGTTAAAGATAGGCCTCCCTAACACATTGGTTTATATCCACAGTTATCAGCAGATTTTTGTTCAATTAATAAAATCTCCATAAGGATAACATGGAAACTTTGAAGTGCTCTAAGGCGAAAACCGGATTTTTCCCAGACATGGGACCAGCTCCAATAGATTTCTGGTGGCCAAAACCCCCATATTCCATCAAAAAATCAAAAATCCTAGGAGCGAAAAAAAAGTTTGCCCGTACAAACGGAGCTTGTTTTAGAGTATAAGATAAGATACCATTTTTGATTGTTTTATCTATAAGCCTTTTTACACTTAATTTAATAATTTCCATTGTTTCACTTCAACTAGTGTTTAAAAAACTTAAGGAGACTGCCGGGTTGAATTTGTTATAAAATTGCAATAGAACTTAAGTCTGCTTTTTATGGTCAATTTTGAGTAGCATTTGACAAGTTTTTTATCATGAGTACAGTTGTAATCCTAATAATACCCAAAAACACAAAGTGTTAAGGGGTTGCCAAGTCCTAAAAAGGTATGATATCAAAATTTGTTCTAAGTCAATGACATTGGTTTTAGAATAGCTACATGACAAATTGATTGGATCTTTTAATGCTTGGTAAACTATCTGTAAAACATTATTATTTTATCTAGAAATCGTACTTGGCCAGCAGATGTACGAGTATTACTAAAGCTAGGCCTATTTACTAATGGGTTTATATTTCGATGAATAGGGAAATTCTGAATTTACATACAGTTCAATACAACATAAAATAAAATACCACACATCTGCTGGCCAAGTACAATTTCTAGATAAAATAATAATGTTTTACAGAAAGTTTACCAAGCATTAAAAGATCCAGTCAATTTGTCAAGTAGCTATTCTAAAACCAATGTCATTGACTTGGAACAAATTTTGATATCATACCTTTTTAGGACTTGGCAACCCCTTAACACTTTGTGTTTTTGGGTATTATATCATTATTTTTTATCATATTTGGCCATTTTGGTTTTAACAGTAAAATCTCTAAGCTGGAAAACAGATGTGATTAAAATCTTTAAAGTTAAATGGAACACTATATTTGTATTCGTTTATTTGGTTTTCATACAGAGGAACACTGCTGTCGTTTACAACGTAGAATTTAGGTATTAATTTGAAGGTATCTTCTTAAGTCTTGGCCACCCCCTTCTCCGAATTCCTCTTAAGGATCGAGAAATAAAACAAATACTGTTAAATGAATAAGTTTGTACCAAATTTTATTGCTACATCACTATATCTTCTTTCTTCTACTATATATTTGTCAAATACCACTCACTCACGTATCAACGCACAGCCTAAACTACTAGACCTAGAACCTTGAAATTTTGTATGGACGTTCCTTTTAGGGTGTAGGCATCCACTAAGAAACGGTTTTTGAAAATTCCTTCAGGGCTCCGCCCCACACGTCTTCAAAGTTACCATGTTATTCTTATGGAAGCAACATTTTTGTATTGGAACATATGATTACATTAAGGAATATTAATTTTGTAAACAGCTGTTCTGATTCAAATTATTGAGGGGAGATTGGTAATAAGAAACTAGAGGATAGTTGCGGCGAGTGAGCTTAGCGACCAAGCTAAACCTGACGGGGAGTGATTACTGACTGACTCATCATGAAATCTCAGGAACTACCAAACGTATTTACTTGAAACATTAAACACAGGTTCGTCTTGCCTCTTAGGTGCTCACTAAGAAACGATTTTGCAAAATTCCTTCAGGGCTCCGCCCCACTGGCCTTCGAAATTTTAATATAACGCTATCCGCATGGCCAATTTTAAATACGAATTAGGAAACCTGCACGGTTGAAATTTGGAGTGATCTCTTTTTTCTTAGGTGCTCAAAAAAGTGCTTTAAACATCCCTTTTAGGGCTCCGCCCCACAGGACTTCAGAATTACTTTAGGGCCTCCGGGGTCGATATTTGACATGGACGTTTCTCTTTGCTCATGGGTGCTCACTAAAAAACGGTTTTCAAATACAGTTTTCGAAGTTCTTTAGGACTCCGCCCTACAGGACTTTAAATTACTTTAGGGCTTCCGGGGTCGTTATTTGACATGGACGTTTCTCTTTGCTCATGGGTGCTAAGAAAACGGTTTTGCAAACACAGTTTTCGAAGTTCTTTAGGGCTCCGCCCCACAGGACTTCAAAATTACTTTTGGGCCTCCGGGGTCGATATTTAACATGGACGTTTCTCTTTGCTCAAGGGTGCTCGCTCACTAAGAAACAGTTTTTCAAATACAGTTTTCCAAGTTCTTTAGGGCTCCGCCCCACAGGACTTCAAAATTACTGTTGGGCCTCCGGGGTTTAAATTTGAATCGGACGTTCCTCTTTGTTCATAGTTACTTACTAAGAAATAATTTTGAAAAATTTTGTTTAGGGCTCCACCCCATAGAACCTCAAGATTACCATGGATTCTAGGGGGTATAAATTTAACGTGGATGTTCCGTTTTGCTAACAGGTGCTCACTACGAAATGGTTTTGTAAATATAGTTTTTGTAGTTATTTAGGGCTCC
Organism: Neoaliturus tenellus; assembly: GCA_030545055.2. Lineage (NCBI taxonomy): Eukaryota > Metazoa > Arthropoda > Insecta > Hemiptera > Cicadellidae > Neoaliturus > Neoaliturus tenellus. Next base: position 8,942 of record JAQYXR010001565.1, on the reverse strand, counting down.
ACCTCACCTGACTTCAAAATTAATCAAGGGCCAACTTGTTTTAAATTTGACATGGACGTTCCTTTTTGTTCATAGGTGATCAATAAGAAACAATTTTGCAAATTTTTTTTAGGGCTCCTCCCCACAAATTCTCAAACCTACTATATATCCTACGGGTTGAAATTTAACGTAAAGGTTCCGGTTTGCTAATAGGTGTTCACTAAGAAACAGTTTTGCAAAAGTACTGTTTAATGTTCTTTAGGGCTCCGACCCACATGTCTTCAATATGACTGTAGAGCCTACGGGGTTGAAATTTGACATGGTCGTTCCTATTTGCTCATAGGTTAGGGCCTTTTCTATTTAAGAAACCTTTTCTCTCTAAGAACAGGTTTTGCGAAATTCCTTCAGAGCTCCACTCACACTACTTCATTGTTCCAATGTCATTCTCAAGGAAGTAGATTTCGTTGCTCTTCAAAACGATTGTATTACCTATAAAAATAAATTCAATCACGGGCGAAGCCGTGACGGGCAACAGCTAGTCACTATATATATATCTTGAGACAGGGACCTCACCCGCTGAGTTAAAAAATTTACGGTTCTTTTACTCCCTGAATAACTTTGTAAGCGAAATATTCAAACTACAGTACATAGAACTATATTTGAGTAAAGACAACCTAAGATTAACTGCTTTCTACTACAGGTCTCCTCCATACATCAGTCAATCACCAACAATCAATTAAATTCGAATGATATCATATTATGAGTTTTTAATAACTCACTGCAGCAACGACTGTACATTGCGATCTATGAAACTCCAACAGTTCCTAATTCAAACATTTCGCTAGCAGAATTTTTCAGGAAGTACAATAAGAAGACTTACCATGCATTATCTGAACACAAGGCAGATAAAGCAATAAAGCTTGGAACAAAAAAACTGCCAAAAAATTGCATTTTGTATGGGGCTAACAGTTTTCGGTCATAAGGGGGGTGGCCTACCGGGATTATTTCCTTCCCAAGAGATGCGTTGGTCCAAACCAAACATTCCAACATTCCAAGCACAATGGGGCGTAACTCAATGAGAAATTACTCCTGTTAGTTTTATGAGGAATTGGCAAATATAACATCATTCCTTTTGATTTGACACAACAATCTTGAAGATTTGTTCAGTTGTCACTGAAAGTTAGCATAACAACTAATGAACGCCAACAGGCGTATAGGTGGAGGAGGATAATTAATCTTATTTGGTACCATATAGAGTCATTCCTCATTGGTTCGCATATTTTTTTATGTCTTCATTTATTTGTTTCTTTCTTTTATGTATTCCAGAGTTAACAATATTTACAAAGACAACTTTCTCTCGAAACGGTGTTTTTAAGATTAAGTTTTCCTATATGGTTTAGTTTTGTGTGTTTTTATTGAGTAGCCTATGTTGTTAATTTTCGGGTTGTAACTTATTAACCAAAGAAAACTTACACTGTTGTAATAACAAAGTTACAACAGTGAGAACAATAAAGATTCTCCATTTCAAAAGATAAGAATATTTTTTTTTAATGCAGTTATATAGATAATTCGAATCTATTTATTGGTTTGGACGACAGTCAACACAATTTTAAGTAAAACAATTTTTTGTATAACACAATCTATAATTGTCAGCTGATAAAATTAATGAATATTATAGCAGATGTTTTGACTTGGTTTTTAAAACGAATTAAAAGCATAATGTCAAATTTCTGCTTTGTTTACCTTTTCACTTATGAAATGTAAACAAAGTTCTTTTATGAAACTCATATTTGATTTGATTTGTGATATTTAAAGTGAATGAACTTAATCTCTGTACTCAAAGGTTTGTACTACGATCAAATACGAAGGTTCCTGCAAAGTTTCGTGTGATTCCCATCAGTGATAAAGGCTGTAGCTTTGCTTAAAAATTTAAATAGTTTGTTGTGCGTAGGAAACCACATTTCTAACATTTTTTAGGCTACTTTTGAACGCATATATTTTACTTCACTGAGGGGTTTTAAAGTAAGTTTGATGATTTTTAGTGTTCAATGACCCAGTTAAACGGATGTAAAACGAGAAAAGGGTTAATTGAGGCCTTTTTGTGCCCTTTTGAGAAGTGAAAATTGGCCGTATTCTGCTTTGTGTCTATATAGGCACGCGTCGTCTGTTTGGTTGGGTGGGACTTGGCGACGTGACACGACCGTGCCACTGGATCCATGCTTAAAGTTACTACTGATAATAGCATTGAATATAGGCTATACCTTAATGTGAATAGAATTCTCATTGTATGTAGGTGTGTTTGAAACCAATTTAGGTGTGTGCGATCTTCCACACCATACATGGAATTACAAGAGACATATGATAGAAAAATCAGCACCACCTGCCTTCTTAATCAAGTATGAACCATTTTATAACAGAGAGATACGTTTATGTTATGATGAAATTTTGAAGCACTGAAAACCCAGCTGAATAATGACAACATCGATTGCAGCAACTCTGCACAAACCTTCCAAACTGTGCTGAAGTCTACTCACGTACATAGTCAATGATAATAGTAGGAACCATAGTTTTACTTACTGATGTAGATACGATATGGATAATACGCTTGCAACGCTCGCAACGCAAGCTGCCAAAGCATCACTCTTGTCGCCCATATTGCTCCAATATTGTTGCTCCAATGCTTATAGATTTGTTTGAAATTTTGTCGCTCTCGTAGCATCGCATCTGTCGCCCAAGTAGGAACGCCCTAATTCATATTTCACACACATCTATAATTTTGCCTACAATAACAGTTTAAGAATTCGAAATGTATTTCTCTTTTAGTTCTCATTTACTTTCAAGTATTTAACATTTCATTTAAAATGGAGTCACTGTAATTCCCTTATAAACTATTATTCTATATATTGCTTGCCACCTTGAAAACTCTATTTGAGTTTCTTCCAACATTTTTTAAGTCCTACCATATTTCTTTAAGTGAAAGGTGAATTTATACATCCATTTACGCCCAATTTCCTTTCTTGTGGACATTTTCAAATTTAAAAGTTGTGAAAAATTTTTTTGAGGAAAATGATAATTTTGCAATAGAAGGAGTTAGCACTTATTTATAAAATACCAAAACATGGGGAATTTTTATTACTGTAATAAAATGTTTTTATTAAAGTAAAAATATCTGTACAAATCTTTAATTTTTTTAACGTATAAGTTGGATGAACTTATACCATCTACAGTGGCGGATTTACCACTAGGCCGACTAGGCCCTGGCCTAGGGCCGCGGGCTGCAGGGGGCCGCACGGAGTCCCAAATATACAGAGTATATATTTTCAAGGATGTACTTGCATGGAAAAGATGAACAGGTTAGACTGGGACGGTGGCGACGTCCTGTAATCCAGCTACTTGGAGGTCACGAATTGTGGATAGTTATGAGCGATGGCTTGTGGATGCGATATTCCCTGGTGGGGATTAACGTCCGCACTAGTGAATACTAGTTCATCCATAAGTACCATCCTCATAATTAGACCAATTCGTATATGGGAGGTTGAAATTGTGGTTCGGATCCCACGTTAAACTGTAGGTCCCTAGATACCATTGGCTGTTGGGCTATGAATTAACAGTCCTGTCTAAGGAGAATGTCGGCCTTAGTCAGTAACAAGACTACAAGATCGCGCCACAATCATCCTACACTCATCTCTCATTCATACTTGGCCTATTGAGTTAGGTCGCCATTTCAATAAAGGTATTAAAGGTATCTACTTTGAGCCCTGATTTTTTAGCAGACTAATTTAGTTGAAAACCCGTAAATTCACAACGCGACAGAGAGACTTTGGTGAAGTCATTGTGGCGTCTGCCGTTTTCCATGCCCATTTCGGGTGATCATCAGCTACCTGTAGGTTAAGTCACATTCATATTGGTGGCAACTCCGGGCGACGACGCGGCGGTCCCTTTGGGTTTTTATTATAGGGGAGAGCGGGGCAAGACGGGGTTGAGGGCAAGACGGGGTTTTACATTTTTTTGCTCCGGCAGATGTCACAGTATATCGGCAAATAAACTAATAAAAACTAATAGCCTGTTGCCATGTGAATGTCTGACAGTGCTAGCCATTTTGAGCAGACCGTTCCGAGAATATGGATTTAAATGTGTTTATATGATGTGACGATCTAATTTTCTGTCAGTCTTGAACATGAAAAGAATAGAAACCTGTTTTTTCTGGTATTATTGATTATTATTATTGAGTAAGGTACTTTTTTAGGAATACATCAATGCATATACTATAACTTAGAGGAATATATCCTTGTAGTATTAAAATCAATCTAACCTAAAACTTGTCCTCGGGGGCAAGACGGGGTATTTAGAGGGAGGGCAAGATGGGGTGTACAATTTAAATGGTGTTCATTTTAAATGTTATCGACTTTGGTATTTGGTATAAAAATTATTTATTTAACAATAAGCCTATTGCCAAAACGGTTAAATTAGTAAGACCCTTATTTGAGTTTAGTTTTTCGAGTAAGCTCAGGGTTAATCTTTGATTAGGCTTATAATTAATTTTGTTTGATTAATTTTTTAAGGTAAATATAACATTATTTAGTATTGAGACAGTGCCTATTTATAGGTATAAACAATAAATATTTTAAAAAGGTAAATTAGTTTTCATTTAGCAACTAAACCATTTTCATTTTTATAGTATTGATCTACCCCATCTTGCCCTCACTGTAGGGTAAGATGGGGTACTTGGTAAACCTTTAGAAAAGATTTTTTATTAGAGTTAATACTTTTTATTTTTTTCAAATTTTTTTATTGACTCTATAGATACTGCAGTTTTAATTGAAATATGTAGTAAGTTTATTGAGGTTTTAATAACAGAACAAAAAAATATTGAGTGCTTAAGTACCCCGTTTTGCCCCACCTTCCCCTAACTAACAAAAGTTACCTCTCTGTGTCTAAAAAGTGTACCACTTTCCAATTGATATTTTTTGGGTGCCAGTTTGCTATTGGCGAGACGCTGTCAAAATGCAAAATCTGGGTGACATTAAAACTAATGTTAGTTTAATTTAAAGATTTTCTAAAACCATTACCATTTTGTGTATCAAAATTGTATATAAAAATTTTGTGTACCGTACCATAAGTATCAAAATTCAGAAAGCAACACATTGCACAACTACATTTTGGTAAAATTGAGTACGGATAGCCATCTTGACTATTTTGATAGCCTCCCACCAACAGCAATTTGACCAACGTAACGGACATAACATCCCTAAAATACAGTGGCACGCTTTTCACAAACGTATGAACAGAGAATAGACTCCAGTTATAGCATAGATCCATTGACTATAGATAGTCAATGATAAAGCATAATGGACCCCATGCCCCACCCCCATTTAACAGCTGGATAATCCATTATCTTTTCAAGACGAGCTCGTTCTCAGGGATCAGAGTGTACACAAACAATTACACTTTACTGGTACCAGAGCATAGGATAAAAAATTAAAGACCATTTTAGCTTAATTTGATGACTTTAGATACACTCATACTTCAGTCGGTGAAGAGGAGGGGGGGGGAGGAGGGCCCCACAGAAAAGTTGGCCTAGGGCCCCAACCTTCGTAAATCCGCCACTGACCATCAGGGGTGCCCATCCCCCCCAAAGGCCATGGCGCGAATCCCCCCCAAGAATTGTAGGCCCCCCATCAACAACGCATAGGTTGGCTTTTAGCGATCTTTCGTTCCACCACATTAATAACTGTATTTTACTTTAAAACTTTATCAGTTTATTGAATATAAACACATTTAAATATTACGGCAGCATTGACAAATGTGACCGATTAAGCCAATTTTTACTTGACTTTCATTATTTTCAAATAAATTATGTTTATTTAAATGGTTTTACCCTGAAGGGACTGTTTCATAAACCCCATTCAGTTAGGCATGTTACAATTACATTTACTTAATTTAAAATACAATGATTTTAGGCTTATTGAAATATACATTGAATTTACAGCAAATTATGATCGGATCACAAAATTGTAGGATTTATGAAATTATGTATGATGTGACTAAAGCATAACTTTTATGAAGTTTCATTTCTTTCCCTTTCCTTTCATCAAAAAAGCAATGAAAACAAAATTTAAAAAATAAAAATAAATGGGTACGGTAGGCCACATGTAGGCATAATGTACAGAATTTTAATAAATCACAATCTTAGAGCCTATACAAATTAATAATATATAACAATTATATATTTTATTAAAATATATTACTATATTTTATATCATGAATTGGGTTGGCTTTCCGTCTGTCTGTTTGTGATGTTAAAAAATTAACATTTTGTATCTGATGTATTACAAGATATCAAGTTGAAACCTTGGGTATCTTCAACATTTTAGCATTGATTAGATACACTAACGTGAATAAACTTAATGCTTTTTGTTTGATACAGAAATTTAGAAGGTTCGTCTTAAGCCTCGACACAGGGGTTGCGATCGATGTTGTAATAATTCAGCCGGATTTACAGTGCTACAAAATATTTTAACACAACAAAAACATAACCTTCAGGGATAAATGCTTCATTATTGGTTAAGAAGAGTGGTAAATACTGATTTACATATCATATGTCACTTGTACTTCATGTACGCCGCAGAAGATCGCACCACCGTAAATAAGTTTTGAACATGCCTAATGCTAATCAAAGTCTATTCACGTTAGTGTATATAATCAACGACTTTAGTTACTGAAATCAAAGTTGACGTTTCTCTAAGAAGAAGAAGAAGAAGAATGTTATGTTTTGGAGTTTGCTAAATTAATGTGAATTAGTTTTATAAATCACCAAATGAAATACTTTCATTTGAGGCTACATTTCTGCTTCATTTCTAAACGATTCACTTCAAATCGCCGGGAATCGTAGTCTAAACGAAATAATAACTTAGATATTGAAAACAGTAGCATATCTTCTTATAGTTTAAGTTACATGTTTGTATTAAAATATTACTTGAAGTTTGTATATTAATACTCTTTCGTTTTGAAACACAGTACACTTTAAATTATATTAGAAGAAAGGTCTAATATAAACTAACCTAAAGTAAAACTTTTTCATTCTTAGCATTGTTGCAGCTGTGTTGCAGGCCAAATTACCATGCAGAATTGAGTCAATAAGCCTGGAAGATGAACCTCGAGGAGACTATCCCCCTCAAAACAAAATATTTCTCTTGGTTCGTCACTGTTAACATTTTACAAAACAAAAGGGTCTAGAATGGCAATTTGAAATTGCCACTGATCGATCATGGTTGCTAACTTGCAGAGCGACATTATAATCTATAGGGAATTTTAGTCTGCTTCCAGTGTTGCCATATTCCATCCACCGTGCAAGATTTGACAGTACAATTTGTGGGTTAACCAAAAAATAATTCAATTAATAGCTCTGTTTTTATGTATTCTACACTTCTTATTTAGTTTTAAATTCAACATTGAGTCAACAAAACTTTTTCTCTTCTATACAAATTTGAAGACACGATTTCCTTTCATTCCCCCCCAAATCCAAAAAATCCCCGCTATTCAGAAAAATCCCCCCAAATTTTGACTCAACGGAGCAGTTTGCGCCATCAATCCCCCCTGTGGGCGGCCCTGCTGACCATCTCCAAAAACACCGGACAACTAACTCAGCTTGAGAAAAAGCCATCCTTCTTGAACGAAAGTTGAGCTCATTAATTTGAGGACCAGAAATGGCTGACCGAAAGACTTCTGTGCTATCGCAAGGACTTTTTTGGGGCAGCCAAAAATGAAAAAGAAGCCATATGAACATTATTAGAAACTTTTTTTATGTATAGTGTTCTTGATGATCATTGTAAACATAGAATTGTGACTACGACTAATTCTGTTTTAATTCAATTATTTACATATTTCTTTGACTTATAATGTGTTAAGAAAATAAGAAATGTTTTGTCTGGAATTTAATTTTTTTACCTCAGTGTGCCCAATGCACTACACAGAGGACGTGGCTAAAAAAATACAATAAAAAATAAAAATAACAAAAAAACCCCTAAAACATGTTCAAAGGATCTATCTCAAGCTGTTTATGCAGAAAAAAGGGTTTTACAAAATAAAACGTTTGGGTGTGAACGAGATTTTAATGCAAAGTTGGACAGGCTAGTAACATTTTCGGCTTCACAGAGACTTCTTAGAGACTTCATTTGAAACACCGACGCACTTTGGCGTATTTTAAGGTGAGTATGACTGAAGGGGTGAGTGTGATGATTGTGATGGATCAGATGAGGTGTAGCTTTGTTACTGACAAATATCAGCTGTTTTTATTTGTCAGGATCATTAATTAATAGCCCAATGACCAAAGGCAGCTGGGTCCAGTATCGAACCATCAAAAAGCACTAACTTTTCTCAGGATCGAACCGGCTACCTTCAGATTCAAAGGCGAGCTCTTTAACCACTCAGCTACCCAGCCAGTTATTAGAACAGAGGGTACCCCTACAGAGGTTGTCTCTCAGTGATCATTGGCGGCTTCAGGGGGAGGCCATGGCCCCCTCCGAGAATTTTCGGCTAGTAAATTTTGGGGGCTTAAAAATAATACGTTATATTTTAGTTACAAAAAGTATCTATTTCTTAGAAAGTTTGACATTGTTTAGGTGTAGGACTATTTAGCTTTGATTTGTATTAATTGAGATTAAAAACAACATTATTACATTTTGAGGAAGTTTTGGAGGTGCTTAAATTCAGCAGAGTTTGCCTGAGCGCGCGGCAGACGACTCGAACAACTGGATAAGGGACGAGAAGACCATCAGCTGATCGGGATTGTTGACAATGGCTACTGGGGGGGGGGGGGGGGGCAATCAGGCCATGGCTCCCTCCCTCTAATGAAGTTTTTGCTAGTAAATTTATTGGGAGTTTATAAGTCATCCTAATCAGGCTATTAATATTAATCCAGTGGCACGGTCGTGTCACGTCGCCAAGTCCCACCCAACCAAACA